>JAASGH010000066.1:0-87355 GCA_023334155.1 Globisporangium heterothallicum | reverse complement strand
TTCTGTCGGGGGTGTCTCTGTTTGTTGCATCTGCTGTGTCCGTCCGTCTTTGTGTCGTCGTGTGTGTGTGTGTGTGTTTGATGTCGTGCTTCGTTCGGGTGCGACGTGTGTATTGTTGTTGTAGTAGTAGTTTTGAATGTATGTACGTTTGAAGCGAGTGAGTGTGTGTTGGTGTGTGTTGGTGTGTGTTGGTGTGTGTGTTGGTGTGTGTGTTGGTGTGTGCGGTTGAAAGTTGAGTGACAGCTTGGCCGAGTGGTTAAGGCGGTAGACTAGAAATCTATTGGGGTAACCCGCGTGAGTTTAAATAGTTGTTAATTTATAAATCTCATTATCCCATTTGTCCCATGTCCAAAGTGTTAATCCATTGATCCTTTTTCACACTTCCTTTACATTTCTTTTATCCCTGGATGATGTCTTAATCCACATTTGTTGATCACTGTAAAACTGCACTTTTCCATTTTGTCTGCTTTTATTACATTCAGAGTTTTTATTTCTGATAGTCTATTTCCTGTAATTTACGGATTGTGAATATCCAAAAAACTTCACCCCCGCATTGCCTTCAGACTCACTCGGAAGCAGAAGAAGAAGCAAGCGAGCACACGCACTTCTGTCTCTTGTGTCGGTGTGTGCGAGAGAGAAACGAGGGAAACCTACTTAAGCAGAGAGCAGGAAGAAAGGATGAGTGCCCAGTCGACCTTTTCGCAGACGCCTGCGTACTCGACGCGATTCTCCAGCAAAGAAGAAATCGCAGCTGAAGAAGCGCTCGTCTTCGAAGGTGCGTGGCTGAGTCTTCATTTCCTGTATGTGGAGAGAGATCTTGCAGGTCGCTTGGTGTCCCACCCCTCGCTACCCTCCATGCATGCTAGTAGCTTGCTCTCCCCCCCTCCTTTTCTCTTACTGGTGAATGGACCATCGGGAGGGGAGTGGCGATGTGGAGCGGAAAGATCTCTCTCTGACGGAATGTGTGCTTCTCGCTGTATGGTGCTCATGTTATTTATTTCGCTATGGATTTCTTTGCGCGTATGCAGAGCTGAAGCGAACGATTGTGTTGTTGGATACGGTGGTGAAAACCAACGCCAAGGAAAAGATCTCTCGCATTCTGCGCAACACGAGCAAATTGCGTAAAACGCTGTCGATCCCGCAATTGGTTCAAGCGGTGAACCAAGTGCTCCCGGAGAAAAATGAGTCCAGACCATTGCTGCTCTCTTTGCTGGACAAGATTGCGAGCAAAGTGGACGCGACTGTTGATACGGAGATGACGGATGTCTCGGAATCCACTCCGGAAGGCGATGATGCGCCTGCCACCGACGACGCCGCGAAGGAGCTTGTCGTGCTCCCCGTGGTGGACTTGATCGAAGTCGAAGTGTACTTGTTCCTGTACGTCCTCGCGGCGTTGGTGAAGTACAAGCTCGGCGAAGACGCGCTGCAGACTGTGCAGCAAGTGCTTGCGCGCGCCGAGCAGTTCAACCGTCGTACGTTGGATGCGTTCCAAGCCAAGGTGTACACGTACTATGCGAGCATCCACGAGCAATTCGGCCACGACTTGCCGTCGATTCGTAGCACGTTGCTCGCTGCGCACCGCACTGCCTGTCTGCGTTACGATGAGATTGGCCAAGCGACGCTCGTGAACTTGTTGCTGCGCAATTTTTTGCATGAGAATTTGTACGAGCAGGCGTACAAGTTTGTCACCAAGACGACGTTTCCCGAGAACGCATCCAACAACCAGTTTGTGCGGTACTTGTACTATGTCGGGAAAATCCAGGCAGTGCAGCTGGAATACACGGAGTCGTACACGAAGTTGATGCAGTCGATCCGTAAAGCGCCGCAAAACACGGCGATTGGGTTCCGTCGCACGGTGTACAAGCTCGCGATCATTGTGCAGCTTTTGATGGGGGAAGTGCCGGAACGCAGCATCTTCAACCAGGACGATCTTCGCAAAGCGCTTGCTCCATACTTGCAACTTACCAACGTGAGGAACACACAAAAGCGATGCCTTTGGTATCAAAGATGGGAGTCCTAATGCGTATGACATGGTCTTCTTTTTCGTAGGCGGTGCGCGTGGGTAACTTGGAAGACTTCAACGTTGTGTTGACGCAACACGCTGCAGTGTTCAAGGCGGACCACACCTACTCGCTCATTCTCCGGTACGAACCCACAATCCTCCAACCGGGTTTCTGAACGTCGCGCTCACGCTCCCTTTTTGCCATGCATGATGTCGCAGCTTGCGCCACAATGTGATCAAGACGGGTCTTCGCAAGATCAGCACTTCGTACTCTCGCATCCGTTTTACCGACATTTGCTCGAAGCTCGCGTTGGAAACTCCTCAAAATGCGGAATTTGTGTGCGCGAAGGCGATTCGCGATGGAGTCATTGACGCTGTGATTGACCACAAGAATGGCTGGTTACAATCGAAGGAAACGGTGAATGTGTACACAACAAATGACCCGCAAGTTGCGTTCCAAAAGCGTATCACGTTTTGTTTGGATGTGCACAACGAAGCGGTCAAGGTAGCATTCTTCATGTGTTTTCCGTCCAAGCGGGAGCAAACAGCACTCATGTTGCGACTTTTGATTGATTTATTCGTTTTATTCGTTTTGTGTGTGTATAGGGAATGCGCTACCCACCGGATGCGTACAAGAAGGATCTTGAAAGCGCGGAAGAGCGTCTGGAACGTGAAAAGCAAGAAGAAGAGCTTGCAAAGGAAATTGAAGATGAAATGGACGAAGATGACCTCTAAATGCTCACTCATGCTTCTGCGAGCGTTCCGTTATGGCAGACCACGTTTCGTTGGCCATGCAGTAGACGCATCCGCTAAGAAAAGAGGAAAAGAGATAACCGAGGAGGGAATGGAATCAGCGCACATAGTCAGTCGGGCATCCTTTCTCCTATCAAAATAAACAACTTTGCCTTCCGTCTGTGATAGTCTCCAAGCACACACTCAACGCTCGCACGCCATCTCCAAAGCGAAGGAAACGCAATCCACGCACGCTACACTCGTTGCTTTTTGTGGTTGGCATTTTGAATATATTTTCGGTTCGTTTACTGATTTGTACATGGGTACGTGGGCTTGGACGAAGAAGGCGACTGAAAAGAAAAAGGCTGGTTCTCTTCTCCGATCTCCATAACGCGAATCAAATAGAAAGCCACATGCGCTCCTCTCTCGCTTGTTCTCTCGCTTGTTCTCTCGCTTGTTCTCTCGCCGAAACGCACAACCATACTGCACCATCTCCTCTCTGTCTTGGATCCTCCGCCATACACACGGACTCGCTCTACTTTTTCTGAGCGTACAATGGCACAGTGTAGCGGTCCGAGTGGTACGTGGATTCGCCGACGGTCCAGCCGGGCACGTCCTTCATGATCTTTCGCTCTTCTTCAAGCACTCTTTCTTGCTGCGCCAAGAACTCGACGTCTGCCTCTGCCTGCAGGAACGGCAGCATCGAGATTCGTCGCTCACGCTCCTCCTGCGCCAGCTTGCGGTGGTTCTGGTTGTGCTGGCCGACGAGGTAGAACCCGAACGACGTCAGGGCGAACGAGCCGAGGAACATGAACCAGCCAGGAGGACCACGCACGGCAGGCACACCGCGCGCGTACTTGGCTGGCTTGAAGCCGCCTGGAGGCGGCATTTCCTGGCTGGGGGGAGCAAAGTTCGGCGTCGCCATCTCTCGTTCCTGCTCTGCTTTTTCTGGGCGTCAAAGCGGACGGAGCTGTTTGGTTGTTTCGGCGTCTTCCCCCTTCGAGTGGTCTTCTGTAGTAGCAGGTGCCACTTAAAACCAGTAACCTGCATAAATGCATGCGACCAGGTTGGTGTATAAATGGTGGAGTGAGATGTCTCAGTGCTGCAGGGTGACACAGGAGCTGTGAAATATGATGTCGGGTTTCCTTCGACATTGCATACTGGTGGTTCGATGTCGACCGAGATGGAGCGCATGCATTTGCAAGGAATTATGTGCTAAAGGGGGTGCTTATTACACGTTTGCAGCGGAGAAGCTGCACGATGACGACCGAATATGCGAATAGAGGGCTCGACTGTGAACACCTCACATATTTGTATCAAATGGCACACATTGGCATCTTCGGAGAGTTGTTTATTTTTCTTTCATTTCGTTCATATTCCCTATCGCGGACGATGCTATCGCGCGCGTGCTGCTTGATCGTTTGCATCATCGCCACCGCAGTGTTTCCTCCTTCCGAACGTGCGACGCTCTCTTGTTTGTTTGCGTTAGAACCCATTGCTCGCTGCTTCCCCAAACAGTTCATCTATCACTTCATAATTAATCCTACGGCTTTTTAATTTCTGCAAGGACCATGAAAACATCCGCACAACGGTCAGTATTCGCTCATGTTGTCGACCGCAAACAGCATGAAGCCTTAAAAGGACACAGCACGTACATAAATGGCATGTTGTGCAGTATCTGGAGGCGGGACGTTTGCATCGGGAGCTTTTTTCCTTCGCTTTTTCTTGGGGACTTCAGGTGCATTCAATCCGTTCAGTCGCTTTTCCTCCTACACACACACACACACAAACGTTTCACTCAGCCAATGCGCGGTAAATCTAGAGAATTGCAAAAAAATAAAAGCGAACTGTACCTGTTCTTGAATGAAGTCTTTGTTCATTTTCTCCCACAGGATCTTCTTCTTCTCGGCTTCTTCTTTTGTCAGCAGCAGGGAGTTGATTTCTTCGTCGTCCAAGTCCGAGAAATTGTCCTCTTTTTGCTCCCGTGACCGTTGTTCGGTCGCATAGTCTTCCACTGTCGCTTTCGATGCCAGTTTGTCTTCGTCTTCTTCTTCCTCGTCAACGTCCGCTTCTTCCTCCTCCTCCACTTCGTCGTCTTCTTCGTCCTCCTCTCCAGGCAAGTCGGATCCACTGCGTGTCCTCCTTCGGCTTTCTGTAACATGCTTGGAGAACTGAGCATGACATGGACTCGCCTTGCTTCCGCCAGAGCCCTCTTCCTCTAATGCCAGTGTGAGGTCGCGCTCGATGGTCTTGTAGAAATCTGCTTCCTCGCGTTTGCGGATAATGTACCGCGCCGATTTCTTGCGTACGCGCAAGAGGACTTCTTGCGCAGCCAATCGACTCGCGCGATTGACGATCTGCTCGTTCGCGTTATCAAAACCATAATCAATGTCTTCGTCTTCTTCGTCGGCAGCAGCCGCGAGCATCTTGTCGTCGCCCTTCATCCCACTACTCAGCAGCGAACTCGCATGCTTTTTCTTGTAATACGCATCGCCACTCAAAAAGCGCGACATCTCTTCGTCTTGCATTTTCTTCGTCTTGCTGCCCACTTCATCCGAGTCGCTCAAACTGTCGCCATCGTCTTCTTCGGCTTTTCGCACACGTTTGCGTCCATTTTCCAAGGGCAATCGCTCCGATTCCAAGAGCAACATCTCCATGACCTCTTTTTCGCGGTGACGCTGGAAACTTGGCGGATCGCATTCAACGCGCGACATTTCCAGTTTCCCAACCTGGTCGTAGGTCAACTGCGCGGTCGGCGTGAGTGAGAATTCGTACAGACGCTGCTTCAAAGTGCGCTCGCCAATGTTGACCACATCCATGACGTCGTGGAGACTGCACGTGACGGATTGCGACCGCGCTGCGATCAGAAGCGCCGCGCCACAAATGCCCGACGGCCGACGTCCCGTTTCGATCCAGTCCCGCTTCATGGTCGCGACCAAACGCAGGGCAGTCGTCGCGATGCTGTGCGTCTTGCCCGCAAAATTGAGCTGCGATGCAAACCGATGGATGTACAGCGATGGGTCGATCAGCGGCAGATGGATCTGCAAAAGCTTGCAGAATTTCAGAAACACGCCGCCAAGCACGTACACATTGATCTGCAATTTGTCGGAAAAGTCAATCAGCAAGTGCGGCGAGCGTTCGCGCCGACACACAATGTACAGACACGCCGCGATCACCGTTTGAGCCTTGCGGCCATGCGTGAAGTTGCGCTGCAACGCCAGCGCAAACAAGCGGAACGCCGAGTCCACGTAGTGGTCGCCCAAGCGCAGCATCCCCGCGATTTGGCGGATCTTCTTCTTGCCATTCGCCAATGTGTTGGCGCGCGATTCCATGCCATAGTTGCGTCCACTGGTGCCGATATTGCCATAGGATTTCGACGACGTCGACGACACGAACTGCCCGACCACCGAGTGCGCGCCGCCGCCGGATTCGTGGAACTCGATCGAGGACACGATGTTGTTTTCTTCGAGGATCGTGCCACAGTTCACGCAGACAGCTTCGCCACTCACATCGACAATGTCGATCTCCGTGCACGAGCATGTCGGACAGATCGTCGTGGACGACATCGGGCGCTGCGTCGTACTAGTAGTATGCGCACACGCTAGGTTGATACGCTCGTGCAAGGCAGGAAGAACACCAAAGAGGCACGCGCAGCAGTCCGCTTCCAATATTCAATCTCGCTTGCTTTTTTTCTCTTCGCGGTTTATAATAGACCTGCAAAATACGGAGCGCAAGGTCGCACGAACGTCGCGTGAAGGTAAAGTCGATGTGAGCGCTTGAAGCCAACCAACCAATCACTCTGCCTCGTCGATGTGTGGCATCTATTACTAGCCGCGCGTCACTCGAAAACTCCTAGCAGAATGAGGCAGTGAATGAAGTGCTCGACCGAAATGGAGGGGGATGAATGAATGCAGATGAAGCTCATGCAATCAAGAGAGAGAAAGGAAAATGCTACCCTCATGTTCACTTTCAAGGAAACCCTACGAATCGTGCTGCCTTCTCGGCGCCTATCACTGTCACCACAACCACCCACCTCACTACTTCAACCTGCTCGATACATACATATTGCTTACAAATACTATCATAATTCACAAACTAACAACCTACTCCCTACTAGTCACTACTCGCTCATATCAAGTCCCCAATGTCCATGTTGGCCACATTGAAGTGAGCCACTTTGGAGACTCTCCCGAAGCGATCCGATCCGAATTTCGTGCGCACCGCGACAAGGTCAAACGATAGCGACGCCAGCATGTCGCTGAGGTCGCGCACGCAGCACCAAATGTCCTTGGCGTAGTAGCCCGTGATTTCTTCGAAACCGAGCACCCAGGACAGGCTCGGCTTCTTCTTGCCAAAGTAGATTTGCGCAAGAAGCACCGACGACGACGCGATCACCGACGGCACGTATTTCGCACACAAGTGGAAGTCCAGCAGAGTCTGCTCCGAGAAGTAGTTCGCAAGTTGCGCCACCAAGAGGTCGGACTCCAACTTGTCATTGTAGTACTCCAGAAAACCGCTGCACGTCGGCACCACCAAATTGAACTTGAACGCATTGAGCATCTCTTTCTCAAACTGCACAATTTGCTTGGCAGTGTACGATCGCTCGCAGATGTACACCAAGTCCTCGATGTCCACAGGGTGGATTTCTTCAAACTTGGAGGCAATCTACAAAGGTCACGAAGAGAGTTGTGTTAGGAGTGTACCGAAAAAGTGCAGCAACAACATTGCGGGTGGCTTACCAGAAGAGCAGTCAGCGCGACAAGCTGGAAGTTCTCGCGCTTCACAGGCACAGTCGCCAGGAAGCGGTCGATGTAGTTCACGGTCAAGTAGAGCGTGTCTGGTTGCAGATTAAAGTGGTTGTGCACTTCAACAAGCCAGTCGACCAGCATCGACCGCATGACCACGGTCACATGGGGCTGCGAGTGGAAGTAGTCCGTCACCACATGGTGGATCTTCTCTCTCCGCAGCAGGGTCTCGTAGATATCACTTTCATACTCATCAAGGTCTCCCGGGAAGTAAGGAGGAGGGAACAGGAACGGCTCGTGTTTCTTCTCCTCGTTGTCCAGGCTCTGTCCAAAGATGTCCAGCTTGGTGGGTTCATCTTGAGCTTCCTTGACAAAGTTGTCCTCGTCTATGAGGCTGCTACAGGCATCGCCGTCTTCACTCTCCGTGTCGTCCCCGTCGTCCACAGTGTCCAGCTGCTTGCACGCAGATTCATACTGCTCTTGCTCGTGCTCCGCCGACACCACCACTTGCGTTTTCTCCTCCAGAACAGGAATATCTGCCTCAACACTGCTCGCGGATTCTTCAACGAGAAAGACATGCACATCGTCCTCGTCCAGCGTCTTGCTTGTTAATGCAGCGCCACAGTCCGCTTGGGTATCTTCTTCGAGCACCACTTCAACAGGGTGACGGACGATCTCGTCCCTCGACGCGTGAGGGAACATATCTCCGTTCTCGCTGCCTTCGCTCTCCGTCTCCTCGTCATCTTCATCAAAGTCTTCCGGCTCGGTTTCCGCGAGCGAGTCCACGCTGTACAGCTTCTCGCGCAGTCCTCGTCGCTTCACTACTTTGTGAGGCGAGGACGATGCGGAAGGAGAAGCCACAGGATGCTGGTGTTGGCTCCACGACCTCTCGACCATTTTGGACTGAGTCTTGGTCCCAGCAAGCACACCAGTCTTCTCCATGTAGCTCATGACGTACTCCTTGGACGCTTGTCGGCGCAGCTGTTGCTGCTGTTGACGTCTTCTTCGTGGCCAGCCCATACTTCTTCACTGTTCTTAGCAACAACGATCACGTTCGCAATCAGTCTCAAATTCTCTTATGATGGATTTTCAGTGCGAGAAGGAGGGAGAGAGATCTGAGCGGTACATGTGTGTGTGATGGTTTTTTGGTCCACTTCTTTTTTCACCCCCTTGAGCAGGAAAGACAAGAGATGGAAAGCGCGACGCTTGTGCTGTTCACCCATGCGAGAAGGGGGAGGAGCAGTGCTGGCAGCGTAGTACGTATCCTCCACAGACGGAGCAGCATGCGGCGGGTGCAACACATCAAATGCACGCGCGCAAGGACCACTTTGATCTTGTTCCTCCTGCACACAAACACTTTTCTCAACACTTTGGGACAAAGAAACTCGGGACTCGTTTCTGCACCGCGCAGTAAACAGTAAAAAGCACGAATGCAAATGAGTTTGCATTTCTTTTACTTGCGTTTTGTAAGCGAGATACGGTTAAAAACCGTCTCAGATGCGTTTTAATCAGAGTGGCCATTCTGGTTTGAATCGATGGGAACAGAAAAGAAAAGTGGATCCACTCGACTCGCTCTGGATCCGAAAGTGAGCTCTTCGCAAAGCGTACCGTACGGTCATATCGCTTCGAACGATGGTTTGCATTTTCTTCGATGGGTTTCACTGCGGACAGAGTGGAGAGGTACAATCTTGCGTGGCGAAAGCGTTGGTGATGATGGTGGAGGCGTATCGCGGATATCGATCGAATCTCGCTCTGACCAGCGTACAGTGGGTCGAACGTGGCTTCGCTCGCTCCCTCTGCTGCGAGCCAACTTGCGGCCATTGGTGGCGATGCGAGATGCGTGATTGAAGCAGAAGTGACAGTGGGACTGTTGTCTTCTCAAGGAACATTCGTGTTTGCGTAGGTGTTCGCGGCGCGTTCACCGCAATGCGAGGGAACCTTCCTTTGGATCGGTTCTCTTGCGTACTTTCGAACCACGAAAGTCCTCTTTGTGTCACGATGCGATCTGTTTCTTCATGTCTTTCACTCGGGTGCGCGTGCGTTTGGAGATAAGATGCGAAGAAGAAAGCGGCAACGCGCGATCATTCTTTGGCAGAGACGGAATAAGTACCTATCGATCTGAATCATGCACCTGCCAGTATCTTTCTGTCGTATGCACCAAAAAGACCCACCAAAAATCCTTCAAGTCGGTGAACGTACCTGGAGAGTATGGTTGAGTGCACACACATTTATCGCACATCACACAGAATACGCATGTTCGATAATCGCGCGAGCGTTTCTGTGTCGAATATTTCATTTGCGTCCGTCATGCAGAAAGCAGCAAAATATGGAAAAATGAAATGTGGCGTTCTTAGTCGATGGATATTTTGCTGTGCGACGTCTCAAGACGACTTTATCCTGTACTGTGTGCATGCATGCATGTGTGATTGCGAAAGTTTACCACCGGATATCTCGCTCCCATGCTTCGTGTAGGTCGCAGCACCTTTATGTTCGTAGTTCATACCGCTCGAAGATGCTGGAACCGATCCTATATTTGTCGATGAGGAGCTTTTTTTACATTTAGCGGAGGCTCTTGTCGGAGCCAAAGTCGACGCAAGCGCTTGGTGGAGTGCTTCATCGAGACAGCCACACGCGCATTTCATGGATTCCTCCTCAAGAGCGTTCGACTTGCCGCACGTGCTGACACCCGACAGCGAGAAGCGGTTGCTGCGAATTTTCTGCTTCTTACGACAGCATGATCGGAAGGCGAAAGCTGCGCGGAAACTTGCCGAGCTGCAAAAGTTGAGCTACAGCGGCGCGCTCGCTCCTTCTTCTGCTGCTTTGGGTTCCGCGTCGTCTTCTCCTCGGCATTCTTCGCATGCGTCTCAGCCAGACGTGTCCCTGGAAGCAACTGCGACAGCACAGGAAGCAGCACTTTTTGACCAGAACGAGTTATCGGATGAGCTGAACCTACTGACGGACAATGCGATCGCCTGCTCTTCCTCCACTACCACTGCCACCATCACGACCCAGAAAAAAAGCAGAAATGAGCACTTGCTGGAGCTTCGACGCGACATTCGAGAACTGGAGAAAGGCGTCGTTCACTCGAGCTTGGATGCTTCCGGGTACATCACACCTGCGGATTTCGTTTCCGCGATGAAAGCGATGAACAGAAATCCGACAAAGGTATCTTCACTCCACGTATTTTATTGGCAGGGTGGAGCGAATGACATTTGCGATGTGTTGGGTTTACTATGTTCTTGTCGTTGCGCGTTTGCTGCCATAGAATGAGATCCAGTGGATGATCTGGGAAGCCGACGAGGACCTCGATGGATCCATCGAGTGGCACGAGTTCAAGAGCTGCTACGCGCGTTCCCTGGTCGACAAGCACGGTTTGGAGCCGAACCAGCTCTACCACTTCATCCAATTCCTGCTCTGCGATACCGACGGAAGCTACACCGTCTCAGGTACAAAGTGCATGCGAATAGAACGACGAACTCACTTTTCCTCACCTCCCACGATCTCGTCGTTACGCAACCCTGAGCAGTACTGGAGTTGAAAGCCGAGCTCAAGAAGCTCCCAGGCACCGACCACTTGGTATCCAAGCTCATGCTCGCGCTCAAGGACGACGCCGAGGAGCAGCTTCTCCAGAAATTCACGCTCTCCGAGTACCTCGACATCATGCTCGCGGATCTCCCCACCAGCTTCAACATCCCAATCACCAAAATATAAGATATACCAGTCAATGGCATTCATTTCTACAGTGGTTACGTGCAATCGAGAACGTATCCGTAACCGCTCGATGGGTTACATTCCTTCCCTCTTCAAATGCATTTTGCAAATGCATAGGATTAAGAAGGACACTTACTTTCACAGGGTATTCCTTCTCATAGAGAACTTGGTGGTGAGTGAGGTGACAGTCATTCGAATAAAAGCGAAAGCAAGCGGAGCACTAAAAGAGCAGCAGCAGCAAGCGAACATGTCGGGTCCTCTCGGAAGAATCATCGCCCAAGTGGTGGTCATGGGCGCTGGGATCGTGTCGCGCGCCTTCGTGCAGGCGTACCAGCAGGCGGTGCACAACGCCAAGACGGGCAACACTGCGGCGATGACCGCGAAGACCGCGACGCGCAAGAACGTCATGTCGAAGGAGCAAGCCCTCGAGATCCTCAACTTCCCAACGAGCGCGAAGCCAAAACCCGACGAGGTCTCGAAGCAGTTTACGCGGTATTTCGAAGCGAATGATCCCGCGAAAGGCGGCTCGTTCTATCTGCAGTCCAAAATTTTCCGAGCGAAAGAGGCGTTAGAACGGGAAGAAGCAGAGGAGAAAGCGACGAGCGAGGAAACCAAGCAGTAAACAACACATCACATCACAAGACAAGAGAGAGAGAGAGAGAGAGAGCGTTGTGCGTGACGGAAGATGTGTGTTGGCTATCAGTATGGAGAATAGATGGAGACATCGGTGGCTCTAGGTGTGCGTGCGATCGGCCACAAGTCTTCTATTGAGCAGCGGGGAGCTTCTCGTGTCGCATCGGATGCTTCCTGTCTGCCCAAACGACCTCATGTACATGCATGGCACGGATTCTCTTGTTCTCGCATCGGATGGTGCATCTGCATACATTTTCTGTCTTGCTGTGTATGAGAAATCGCTCCTGCTTGTCCCCTTAGACGCATATAATGAATATTGTTTGTATTTCGATGACCTTCTTTGCTTTCATTTCGCATTGCGATACTGCGTCGTTCATTCCAGAAACCCCCCACAAGACGATGACGCTGCTGATTGGCTACTGGTTGATGAGCGGTACTTCATTGGTGGAAAGTGTGTGACGAGGCCTCTGATTGGCTGAAACGTTGACTCGGATGGACATGGGTTCTCACTTTTGGATATCACCATTCGAGCGAGAGAAGCAAGAGCGAGCAAAATGCACATGCTCCGTCACGCCACTGCACGTCTTCATGGCGCCGTCCGCATGAGTAGTAGTAGCTCTGCGTGTGCGAACCGCCTCACGTTCGAAGACTTGACTGCTGGCGCCGACGAAGAGCAGCTCGAGTTCATGAAGGAAATGGTGATCCAAGTCGACGACCAGGACCGCGTGATCGGTCCGATCACCAAGAAGGATGGTGCGTTCTGACGAAGACGAGAAGAAGGATATTGCTCTTGCTGCTTATTGCGGTATGTGTGTGTGTGTGCTGCGCTGTGCCAATATATGTGTGTCGTTGTTTGTATGGCAGCGCACTTGCACGATGGCGTGCTGCACCGCGCGTTCAGTATTTTCGTCTTCAACTCGAAGAATGAGCTTTTGATCCAAAAGCGAGCTCCAGAAAAGATCACGTTCCCTGGATATTGGGCAAATACTTGCTGCAGGTATGTGTCTATGTGCGACGGTAGAGGAGAACGGTCGATGTGTTGCGCATTGCATTCCACGACGACTCTTCTGACACCGTTCGCGTCTTCATGCATTCAGCCACCCTTTGTTCCTCAAGGACGAACTGGAAGACAGTGTGGGCGTGAAGCGAGCTGCGATTCGCAAACTTGAGCACGAACTCGGGGTCCCAACGACGCAATTCGACGTCCACGATATTAAATACGTGTCGACGGTGCTCTACAAGGTTCGTCCGCTCGTCCATCAGCCAACGCGCGATTTGTGTGGAGATTTGGCGTTGGTGCTCATTTTGGTCTATTTGTTGCTGCTTCCGTGTTTAGGCGGCGTCCGATCCAAACTGGACAGAATACGAGATGGACCATATCCTGCTCGCACGTGCCGACGTGACGCTGAATGTGAATGGAAATGAGGTCGAAGAGGTCGAGTACGTGAGCAAGCACGGTCTCCCTGCATTGCTGCGCGACTCGGAGCGCAAGCTTTCGCCTTGGTTCCGACTCGTCGCGGCGCATTTACTGCCGACGTGGTGGGATAACCTGGACTCGATGCTGGAGAAGGACAATTCCGACCGCAAGATCCATGACTACCGCTAGACGACACTGGACAGACAACCTGGACCTGTAGAAGACTAGATGGCAGCGACTCCCTAGCACACACAATATGATCCCAAAAACACGATTTTCAGCATTGATTTTCTGTTGTCGGTTAGGTATCGAAACGACTCGACGGCAACAGATTGGAGAAACTATTGGTGATCTTTTTGAAGTACGAGCTGATGGAGTATTTCTTGAATTGCGACATCCGAAGCCCCGCGCTCGACAAGTAGTTGCCGTTTTTGTCGGTGCCCGTCCATCCAACGTACAGCGTGATATCGCACGTCGCCGTCGCATTTTCACCCGAGCAATCCGCGATATCGGAGTAGCACGTGTAGCCTTCGTCCGATAATTTCGACGACGACCCGTTTGTCGCCGAGCTGTACAGGTTGGGTTCACAGGTGTCTGGGTCGCAGAAGTAGCAGCCATCGTCCCAGGTCACTCCCTGAATCTGCAACACAATACCAAACAGTGCATATCGAGTTAGCTGTCAGCGACGCGAGCGATCAAGGAGCAAGAACGTACCACTCCTTTCTTCACCGAAATGATCGCTGTCATGTACGGGTACACGCGACCGGCATCCGACGCAAAGAGTTTGTAGTACGACCGCAACGCGCCACTTGACACAGAAACGTACGCTCCCGACGGATTCCCGCCGATACGCGGATCACTCCATGCTGATAGAACCCAAACACACACAAAAGGTTAATCAAGAGCAGAGATATCTCGACCTTGCGCACACAGCGTCTGAAACGCACAATCCGTGACGCGAAGAACTGTGAATTTATCGGCGACCGGCATGAACACGGCGCGGTAGTTGTCGTTCACATTGATGCACACATACGTCGCGGCTCCTTTCTTCAGCGCTGGTGGATTTGCACTTGGCGAGCAGAGCGCTGTGACATTGGTCAGCGTCCCATGTGCGCTTTCAAACCTCGAAGCGAGCGCAATGACGCCAAGCACGAAAGAGTAGAAGAAGGCGATCCACGCGTTCCGCGCCATTGTGCGAGTATTCCTGCGCAGCAACCAACTCTTCTTCCTCGTCCAAGAGTTTCTCGCGATAAGCACGCTTGATGACCGCTCTGCGAGTTCGACCGCGAGCAGTTTCATCTCTATGTTTTGCACACGACTCTCGAAGCGGTTTCTTGTGCTCTTTCCCTTCCATCGTCGTTTTACGTGCATTTTCCCATTACCGCTCCCAAAAAAGCGAGGAGAAACGGAGAAACCACCGCGCGATGATCGAGAGCGTCCGTTACCCCCGCTTCTCCCATCCAAAAACTGAAGTTATTCAGTGACATCCTGCTGACCTTTTTTCAAGAAACGCATGAGATCATTACTAGGAGAAAAAAAT
The DNA here is from genome assembly GCA_023334155.1 of Globisporangium heterothallicum. Classification (NCBI taxonomy): domain Eukaryota; phylum Oomycota; class Peronosporomycetes; order Pythiales; family Pythiaceae; genus Globisporangium; species Globisporangium heterothallicum. The sequence continues at coordinate 72,575 of JAASGH010000066.1, read as the reverse complement.
CCAACAACGTCGAGCGTATTCCGCTCTGAAGATGCTCTTCTCTCTCTCTCTCTCTGCGAGTGTAAATCGCATCCACGATCGCAGTGATTGTTCTCCTTCTTGATGTCCATTTTCGCATCATCCGTCCATTTCGCATGGGATCTGATTACTCGCCAGCACCATTTCCATCCAGTAAAGCAGAGTCTGACTTTCGTGCCACGTTGGCACTGTCATCGCTTCGTTTCTTTGCGTTTCGCAGTTCACTATTTTGAAACTGGTGGGTGGGTGAAGAGCCGGGAACTGCAGTTGTATTTCTGGGTGAGGGAGGGTAGGGTCATCAATGTTACTTTAGCGACTCAAAGTGATGGCGCACTGATCGAATGACCGAGCGCTTTCTCCCAGATAAGAAGCAAATCTGCATGCGCTATCCGTCACGCTGAATCTGAGGTGCTCGCAAATAGAGAGAACCCACTCCAGTCCGGTTCTCCGCCAACAGCTCGCTCAGCACCCTATTCATCACCCGCAGAATAAGAAAAGCGTATCATAACATACCAGTGCGAGGCACAAGGGTTCCGCAAACCAACGACTCGCACGATGCAGAATGCTTCAAAAGCACACGAGGGTTGCTTCCTGTAGCTGCTAGCGACGAGTACGCTCTATGCGAGCAATGCTTTCACGTGAACGTCGCTGCAGCTTGCCAAAAGCGGTCGCTCCATGGTGTGGAGCAACATTCGTTGGGATGCGGATGGCATGCTGCGTACGTACGTGGCGAGATGCGTTTGTTGCTTCGTTCGATGTTACTTTTCTTTTCTCAGTTACTTCAGTAACCGTTTAAAACCGTAAAAAACAGTCGTAGGGAACAATTTGTGTGGGCGTGTGCCGTTTACGCTCATGGCCGCTCTGTGACCTCAGCTTTTCACGGGAGCCGCTCAGTGCTCTGCTTCATTCGCCATCCGTCCGTCGACCCCTCCAAGCTTAGTACAGCAGCAGCAGCAGCACCATGAGCGCGTTCTTCCCTGTGATCTCGGCCCTGAACCCAGGCTTGCCTGTGGCCCCAAAGTTCCAAGCTCGCTCTCCATCGATCTTGGCCACCTCTGCTGCGAAGCAGTGGGATGCCCGTCTCTCGCACACCCCTCCTCACGACAACTCGTACTACGCCAAGTGCATGGTCGCCGGTGTGCTTTCGTGCGGTTTGACCCACACGGCCATCACTCCATTGGATGTGGTCAAGTGCAACATGCAAGTGAACCCAACGAAGTTCACCGGTTTGGTGCCAGGTATTAAGACGATCGCTGTCGAAGAAGGTACCGCTGCGCTTTTCAAGGGTTGGGCGCCAACCGCGCTCGGGTACTCTGCGCAAGGTTTGTGCAAGTTCGGTTTCTACGAGTACTTCAAGGACTTGTACTCGACGATGGCTGGCGAAGAGAATGCGTACAAGTACCGTGGCTTGATCTACTTGGCCGGTTCTGCCTCTGCTGAGTTCATCGCCGATGTGGCGTTGTGCCCAATGGAAATGGTGAAGGTGAAGGTGCAGACGTCGCCTGCTGGCACGTTCCCAGTGGAGTTCGGTCCTGCCGTTGCCGCCATGCGCGCCAACTCTGCCGAGACCCGTTTCCCATTCGGTTCGGTCGTGCCGCTCTGGTCGCGTCAAATCCCATACACCATGGCCAAGTTCTTCTTCTTCGAAAAGGTCGTCGAAGCGTTCTACACGCACGTGTTCACTGAGCCAAAGAGCTCGTACCCAAAGAGCACCCAACTTGGCATCACTTTCGCCTCGGGTTACATCGCTGGTGTGATCTGTGCCATCGTGTCGCACCCTGCGGACTCGGTCGTGTCCCTTATGGGCAAGGCTGAAAACAAGGGCAAGTCGATCGGCCAAATCGCCAACGAAACCGGTTTGAAGAACTTGGCCACCAAGGGTCTCGGTACGCGTATTATCATGATCGGTACCCTCACTGGTCTCCAATGGTGGATCTACGATACCTTCAAGACGGTCTTCGGCATGGGTACGTCCGGTGGTGCTCCAGCCAAGAAGTAAACGGCTGCTGCTTACTCTGGATTTAAGTAGTTAGTAGAAGGAGGGCCATTGACTGGCGTTGAGTGTGCAGAGCTTTATTTTGTTAAATCTACACATGCGACGCATAAACGATCAAGCCGATGGATTGCATTCTCTTTTGCTAGACATCTGTAATGCTCTTGCCTTTTAGTTTTTGCATGTGGGGAGCATCTCATTGTTATGGGACCTTGGATAAGGAAAGTAGGAAAGAGAAGTGAGTGCTCCCTCCCACAGCAAAATGCTCATTTTTGCATGCATTTATTTGACTGACAGGCTTTATTAGATATTGGATGCGGTTGTTATTTACGAGAAGAAGAGTGTATGGATCGCCATGACCACGAGCACACCCGCGACGTAGGGGCTTTTGCGCTCGCCAATGCGCGACGCCTTCCAGCAGAGACCTGACAGTCCTTCGTGCTTGCCTGGTTGCTGACCGCGGTCGAAAATCGTGGGGAACTTCATCCGAACGAATGTGCACATGCAGATGAAGAGCAGGATCACCGTGATGAGTCCCTGGAGACTGAAGAGCGCCGACTGCACGCGAGGTAGAGAGAAGGGTACGCACACACTGGTTAGCACCATACTGAAACGCATACTAGCTGCACATGGGGGAGAGAGGTCTACAGAGGAGAGTTCACAGGGAGGAACGCACCATGCTTCTTTCGCTTCCGATGGCGTCCAATTTGGTCCCCACGTATCTGCGATCCGAGCGTAAAGAAACACACAAAAGTGGGAAGAGGGTACAGTGTCCGCGAGATCTATAACGTTTGTGTCGCAACCGCATTGGAAAACCTCCAAAACGGTGATCGTTGAGTTGGCGAGATGGGGAGACGACCCGACCGATCCAACGCGTCTGTTTGCTGCAAGAACGGGGAGAGGCGACGTGGTGGTATTTGTGCGTGGCGGGACCTCTGGCAACACACACAAAATGCACACTTTGTGCACAAAGGTGATGGATAAAACCTCGGGTGTCTCGCAAATCACCTCGAGGTTATACGGTAAAACCTCGCGTCTATCCTTTGGTTCGATGAGGCCGCGGAAAACCCTACGTCTGCGAGGGGGGCGAAGGAAGCACCAACAAAAAAAAAGTGGTCGGGACGAGTCGGAAGAAAGAGTGGTGACCCAGACATTACGAGCGAGCAGAGATGAACCGCCTTCCTCAATTCGTGCAACGCGCTGCCAAGGTGCGCTCTCTCTCTCTCTCTCTGTGCATATGTGTGTGTGTGTGTCATTGCGCTTGTGTGTGCGCGCAGAGCGCTGGTCTGAGCTCGCTGCGCTTGTGAGCCGCTCATTCCGGGGGGCTGGACCACCAAAAACTTGCTTCGTATAGCAAAACTGAGCCAAAAAATGGATGATTAATTTTTGTTCTTGTGTTTCCTTCTCTGTTGTGCATTGCGACATTGCGATGCGGTGTGATGGATGGATCCTAAACAGGTCGGAGCTGGTGCTCTTGTCGGTGGATCGGTCTTGACCGGTGTGACTGCGTTCAGCGGTGATCAAATCGACGCGCTCCACTACGGGTTCGACCACGAAGGACCATTGGCGTCCTTCGACTACGCCAGTGTGCGTCGTGGGTACCAAGTGTACAAGGAAGTGTGCGCGACATGCCACAGTGTGGAACGTATCTGCTTCCGTAACCTTGTGGGTGTGATCTTCACGGAAGAAGAAGCCAAGGCTGCCGCCGCCGATATCGACGTCGTCGATGGACCAAACGACGAGGGTGAGATGTTCGAACGTCCTGGCAAGCTTTCGGATCCTCTTCCAAAGCCATACGCGAACGACGAAGCCGCTGCTGCCGCGAACAACTCTGCCATTCCTCCAGATCTTTCGTTGATCGCCAAGTCCCGTCACGGTGGTCCTGACTACCTCTTCGCCCTGTTGACCGGTTACGTCGACCCACCTGAGGGCAAGGAGCTGCTGCCAGGTCTGTACTACAACCCCTACTTTGGTGGCGGTGCCATTGCCATGGAACGTCAACTGAACGACGGTCAAATTGAATACGCCGACGGTACCCCAGCGACGACGTCCCAGATGGCGAAGGATGTCTCGGTCTTCCTTGCCTGGGCTGCTGAGCCAGAACACGATGTCCGAAAGAAGCAAGGTTTCCAGACCGCGCTTGCTCTTGGCGCGATGGTGCTCTTGACTGGGTACTACAAGCGTGTGAAATGGGCTCCATTGAAGACCAGAAAGATCACTTACACCAAGTAAGCAGCAACGCAAGCAACAAGTTGCATTTGTAGACGATCAAAACCACCACGAACGCACAACTATTTTTCCCCGGCAAGTACCAGCGCCGTCGTTTCTTGTTACTTATCGGGGAGGAGATAGCGACACACACACACACACACAAAGCGGGTGCTGAACATGTTCTCTGTTTGCTGTTGCGGTTTTTGCAGCAAGAGCTGGGGGTGTGGATGTGAGTGAAGAAGGATAGTAATAAGGAAAGAAAACAGAAAACACAAATCTAAAGGCAAAAAAATATACCATGAACAAACGAATCGAATGTGCGCTTGCTGACGTGGTGGCTCTGTAGCATCTCGAAGAGCAGAGAGGAAGATGACTGCCATGCCCACCAGCATCTCGTTGTGCGCATTTCTTTGGCGTGTGCACGTCGGTCTTTTTCACTGGAGACCTCATTTCCACCAACTGGTTGAGTGCGCGGTACACACTTTGCCACAACGAGCAGACCCACTAAGTGCGCCTCGATCGATGGTGGCAGCAGTGATTGCGTCGATCGAGGTTTTTTGGAGCGGATTAGCTCGAGGTTGCACCCGAGGTTTTAGAGTCGGAAATGGCTGGCGAGTGGCGTGGTTGGATGTGTCGCTTGGGTGTCGAGAATCGCCACAATTGGCCGCAAAGCGTTGCGATTGCTATCCAGCGCTGCCTCTGCTCCTGCCTGCGTGCATACACTGCTTCATAGATACACACAATGACCAAGGTCTCTGCGTCCAAGCTCATCCGCGTCGGTCTCGATGCGCCTCACATGGTACGACCATCCCTTGCAACGTGACCTCGTGCAGTTAAACTGGAATCCGTTGGTGCACATTGGATGGGTACTTACTGTTTTGCTTGTGCCTGCCGCTCAACCACGAATGAATAGCCTGATGTCGACACGGTGAGCAGCCACGACTACGTGGACCAGTTGAAGAAGCAGGTGAAAGTCAAGATCCAGAGCTTGTCGGAGGACGAGATCGTGTTCGATTTGATCGGCATTGACGCGTCGATCGCGAATGCGTTGCGTCGGATCCTGCTCGCTGAAGTGCCGACCATGGCGATTGAGCACGTGTACATCTGGAACAACTCGTCGATCATCCAAGACGAAGTGTTGGCACATCGTCTGGGGCTGGTGCCATTGAACGTCGACCCGCGGGAATTCCAAGCGTTCCCCGACAACGAAGAAGCCGAAGCCACCGATGAAAACACGATCGTGTTCAAGCTCGATGTGACGTGCAAGTACGACCCGGCGCACCCGAACGACTTGTCGAAGGCGCTGCACACGTCGGTGTACTCGCGTGACTTGGAGTGGGTGCCACAGGGGAACCAAGAAGAGCGGTTCGGCGCGATCCGTCCCGTGCACGAAGACATCTTGATCGCGAAATTGCGTCCAGGACAGAGTATCGCGCTCGAAGCGCATTGCCGAAAGGGAGTTGGCAAGGACCACGCCAAGTTCTCTCCCGTTGCGACGGCGTCGTACCGTTTGATGCCACACGTGGAGTTGAAGCAAAAGGTGACGGGTGCCGATGCGAAGAAGCTTGTCGAAGATGTTTGCAACGCCGGGTTGTTCGATATCGAGGACATCGGTGGCGTGCCGACTGCGTACGTCAAGGACTCCCGCACGTGTTCGATGTGCCGCAATTGCCTCCGCGAGCCGGGCTGGGAAGAGAAAATCCAACTAGGTCGTATCAGCGACCATTTTATTTTCAGCGTCGAGTCGGTGGGCATGATCAAGCCCGAAGAGTTATTGCCCGAGGCACTGAACGTGCTGGTCGACAAGTGTAACCTCGCTTTAGAATCATTTAACCAGGTCGCAGAAGGCGACGAAGAAATGGAAGGAGACGACGACCAAGAAGAAGAAGAAATGGAAGAGTAGATTAAACAGAAACAAGGCAAAACCCAACAATGAATATATGATGATACTTTGGAGCGACTTTGCTGTGCGTATCCTCCACCGAATCAACGCTTGGATGTCGACAGCAGCAATCAAAGTGTGCAGGATGGAGAGAGCGAGCGCGAGGCCAAACAGATATGTATTTGAAGCCTACACCTCTAATGTAAAAAGAATCCACGAAAAAAGTCGATACGGAAGAGATCATCATTACGATACACGCATGCTATCTGGGCTTGAGAAATCCGCGTCAAGATCGCAATCCAATTCGTGCGTTTATCGTCGCTTCCGTTTGCGCATGAGGTTTACTTAACAGCTTCAAAGCTCGCCATCCCTTTCCATCGCCACCACCAACTTCATGCGCACACCACCACGCTCCTCTCGACTCGTGCGTTCACATTTTCTTCAGTGCGCTTTTAGTTGTCCTTGTTGAGAACCACGGACACCGCGCGGATGCCGACGAACACGATGGCGATCTTGGAGATGTCCCACACGATGGCCTTGATCTGCTTGGTCGCATCGACCTTTGGCTGCTTCTTCTTGAGCATAAACATCTTGAGCTGCTGCGGATGTGATCGGAGCTTTCTTGCTTTGGTGGTTTATTTACTGAGCGCTTTAATGGGGACAGGTTCACCAGCACCCAATAGTTTTGCCAACTCCCCACTAAAGTACGACTCCGTACTTGAACGAGTAGGCACCGTAGCGCCTTTTGCAATTTGTTGACAAAAAAGCATGCGACATGTGACACACAATAATCCCAGAATCGACACAGGACAAACATGGATTCGGAAGATGCCACCACAGCAAGTCAACGTTGCACCTTAATATATATATGTCCTTCTTCTTCTTCTTGCCACTCTCAATACTCATTGGCAGCCTCAATGGTGCGCAACGCGTACGTGATCTGGAAGGCAGATGGACGTTTGGTGCTGTCAAAAGATAAACATTGCTCGGCCAACTCGACGATCTTTGGTGGACAATCCGATGTGAAACTTGGTCGCAACGTACCCGCCGCGACCATCTGCAGCACCGCGACCTCGTTGAGTTCGTTGTCCATGGGACCACGCATTGCTTCGTATGGGAGTTGATGGGTGTCCATTTCAGCGAGCACGACACCGAATGAGTAGACATCGCACGATTGGTTGTAGTCACTGTTGCCCGAGATCACTTCAGGCGCAAGCCATTTGCCCGTACCGACACCGGTTGTCATCGTGCCCTGTTCCGACTGGAAGCGAGAGACCCCGAAGTCGCTCAGTTTCGCGTTCATTTCCTCACCGAGCAACACATTCCGTGACTTCAGATCACGATGCACCAACGCGGGCATGAACGAATGCAAGTATACCAGCGCTTCCGCGATACGGAGCATGATCTTGAGCTTCTCGGCGGTCCAAACACCGCGGAAATCGTCTGCGTTCTTGACCAGGTACGACCGCAAATCCCCGTTTGCCATGTATTCGAAAAGTGCCTGCAGATCCGATTCGATTGTCCACGCGACGCCAATGAGCGGAACAATGCAAGGATGGTCGATCTTTGAGACCAGCTTGATCTCAGCGATGAAGTCTTGCGTGCGTTGCCACGTAACTTCGTCCCGCTTCAGTCGCTTCGACGCAACAAGTTGAGTCTGCCGATACTTGGCAAGCCACACAACACCGTACGCACCGGTGCCAATGCGTTTGATAACTTCGACGTCTTCGCAGCGAACTTGGAGCGAAATCAGCTCTTGGTCGTCCCATAACGAGCGACGGGAACTGCCCATGTTCGTGTGGTTGCCCGAGCTGATAAAGCTGCCTCCGAACTGTTTCGACGATTCCGTCTCAAGGTTTGCCGAGTAATTGTTTGGCGTTTCGTCACTAGCTCGACGCCGCCGCCGCCAGATCACAGCTCCAATGATAATGGCAACAACCGCGAGCGCAGCACCGATCGCACCGATCATCTCTGCAGAATTGCTTTCCGTTGAGGAAGTCACGGCAATACTGCTTGCTTCTTCGACACATACAGTGATGCCACCAAGCTGCTGCTGCATTGAGGGTTCACACGACAGCGGACCAAATGAATCAACCCGCAGCGTCTCGATCCCACGGAGGAAGCTGAACTCGGATTGGTTGAGAACCAAGCCAGCGAATGAGTTCAATTCGAGATTTCTGAACACATGTCAATAGAAGATCGAAACGGTGAGAGAATGAGGTGGGGTACTCAGTTTGCAGAGAACAGCGCTGGCAAGACGTACAGATACTGAAGGTTTGACATCCACAGAAGATTCGGTGGGAGCGCGGTGAGGAGGTTGTTAGATACGTCTCTGCGCACAGGAGAGCACAGAAAGCACATCAGCGATACTCTACATGGACGTCGCAGATGGCTTTGGTAGCAAGCACACAGACTTACAAGTATGTCAGGTTTGGAGGGGAGGCATTGAATGCACCCAGATTGTTGGACGACAGATCCCTGTCCACATACCAATTGGTGGCAAGTAACCGGTGAGCGATCAATACAAAAGAACACGCATCCTACCAGTCCAGTGGCACTTACAAAGCCTGAAGCGACTCCAGATTCATCAACTTGATTTGGAATTCCTCCAGGTTGTTTTGCGTGAGATTTCTAATGATCCAGCAGCATAACAATGTGTACCACAAACATCAGTTCGTGAGCGCTCGGAAACGTGGAGTTTCGGATGAACAGACAGCAGATCAATCGCTCACAATCTCTGGAGGTTCTTCATACTCGGTAGATCCGTCGGTAGCTTTTCCAGGAAACAATTGGAGATCGTGAGGTTCACCAATGTGTACGGGAACATTTGCTCCTCCAGTTTCTTGACATTGATGTTGGCGAACGTGACGTCTCGGAGACTACTTTTCGTGTTCAACATCCAGTTCGCGAGCTGTGTCTGCACGACGCGGCCTTTGACGCCTGTGGTATTGGTTCCGCCAGCAATGACTCTGCAAACAACACACAAAGTATCAATCAGTACACCTAGCGGTTCGCTCAAACTCTGCCAACCATGCAAGGCTCCCAGCGTACAGGGTTGTCGTCGTGTCTGGGATGTCCAGCACCGCGACTTTCTGTAAGACATCTTCATTCTTCGACGGGAACCCTTCGGTCGCATTCTCGACTGGCCGTCCAGCCAAATTACTCAGCGAAAACGGGATGAAAAACGTGAACGACGTGTGCTGTGCTTGCTGCGCTCCCGTATCCCCACTACGATCTCTCGCATCACTATCATTCGCGCTGATCTTGAAGCACTCCAACGCACAGGACGTGTTCTTCGATGCCACACACGTACTCAGCGCTTTCGTTTCGCCCGCACCGTCAATGGTTTTCCAGCAGTCCGCGAGCGAGCGGTATTGGATGCACGGTCGATTGGTGGCACATTGGTCTTCACACGCGAAGGTGAGTGTGTTGAGTAGTGCGCATCGCCCACCGGTACTGCTGCTGCTGCTGCTGCTACGACCAGCACTTGAGGAGGCAGCCGAGATAGCCGCAGTGGTGGAGACTACTTGGATGAGGACTTGCGCCAAAATGGCTACGAAGGACGACAGAGACAGCCTGGCCATACTGCAAAATGGCAACACGATCGCGCTTGGCGACGCCGCTCCTCCAGTGGCCACAGACAGAAGCACACGACAGCGCGCACGTTGAGCAATGCAGAGGTCACGTGACGATGTGCCTGCACCTGTTGGTTGCTGTTTTTTCTATTGTGCTGGAGTCCTGTGTGTTTGGAAACCCAAGCATCTTTCACATTTGGTGCTCAAGATACAAAAACGGGCCAGCGATGGGTTGCTATTTATGGTGTGTGGTTGTATTTATGGCTTGAGAAAACAGAGCGACTCGGCGAGAAATGGGTTTAACAGCGAACGGACGACTGTAAAGACGAGGACGCACCATTTACGGCACTTGCGAACCTGTTTTGGGACACGAGCGACTGGATCGGAGAGCTGGCGTGCAACCACAGCACACACACCTTCACAAAGAAGGTCGGGCTGCACATATAATTACACCACGAAAGAGAAAAGGAACAGATTGCAGAGGAGCGACTGAGAGAACGCGTGGACGGACGCCACACGCAAGGGTTCCGCAGATTGATCGTTCTCGCCCTTGATGATCGCACAGTGAGCCGCATGCGCTCGATTCCAGCCAAACAAGTGGAGAGAAAGTCGGTTGTTTGCGTCCAGCAACGGTCGAAATGGAAAGACGCGGTTTCTTCTACAAATGGTGACAGTGGTTCGAGCACGAAGTGGTTCCTCTCTCTTGCGATGAAAAGCTGCATCCACGTGCACACATTTGTTGTCCAAAGAGAGCGAAAAAGAAAAGCGAGTCCTCTTTCCACCACAACCTGCTACTTTCCGTGAAACACCGACCTCAGCATCCAGAACCACACACGAAACAACGCATGGATGCAGCCATAAATAAAACGGTCACATGATTCTCCCCCACACAGTTTACACAGACAGGGTAAGGGCAGTTGCAGCGATACCACGACTCGATTGGTTGTAGCTATTTTTTCTTCGGAATCTGGGATAGTCCAGACGTCAACTGAACCCTATTGGCTCGTCTGTGCGACCCGATCTTTTGGCCGCTTGCGAGAGTGCCCCAACGATTGTACCGAGATTGCCCCCACTCAAACGGACAGCGTCCCTGATGCTGCGCTGGATTCGTCTTGCAGAAACCGATTTGGTGTCGTGCGCTATTTGGTTATTCGTTATGCGAACACCACCACTGCAAGTGTGGGAGAAGAAGAACACAGCGCGACTCCTCACTGACTGCCAGACTAAATCGGGTCGCTGACTTTGGTGCAAATCAAAAAAAAAAGAGCCAGATCCGCATCAATCACACAAAGGCGGTGCTATTTGGGAAACTACGTTCACGATAGGTACTCTTCGAACAAAAAGACATTGCGATTTGCTTGCTTGTTGGAAACCATGGACGGCGAGCCGACAAGAATCACATTGCATATCCACCAAGAGAAACCTGTTGCTGTCGCATTCTTACGTCAACTATCGTTGAGATCGGACAGCTCCATGGACAAAATTGCACGACTTGCTGCTTTTCTTTGACTACAACGAAAAGTGCATATTCCGCTGGATGGTGCGCAGCACGTACGCGATTTCGACGGCGCTGGGGCGATCGGATGGTCGGAACGACAGGCACCTGGCAGCGAGCTCTTTAATATTGTCGGGACATGACTCCGAGAACGTTGGCACCAGCTCCCCCTTGGCCACCATTTGCAGCAGCGCGACTTCGGCCAGCTGGTTCCCGTTGGCACCACGAAGATCCTCGTAGGGCACGGCGTGGGTATCGATCTCCGACAACACGACGCCGAACGCGTAAATGTCCGCCGTCTGATCGTAGTCGCTGCTGCCAGCGATGACTTCTGGCGCGAGCCACTTGCCAGTCCCCACCCCCGCCGTCATCGTGTTGTCCTCGGAGCGGAATCGAGACACACCAAAGTCCGTGAGCTTGGCCTCGAGGTCTTCGGAGAGCAGCACGTTCCGAGACTTCAAGTCTCGATGCACCAGCGGCGGGTTGAACGAGTGAACGTACACCAGCGCTTCGATGATGCCAATCGCGATCTGGAGCTTCTCGCGTGTCCACTCCTTTGGGGTGTACGCGTCCAAGAGGTACGTTCGCAGATCTCCGTGCTCCAAGTACTCGAAAAGCGCCTGGATGTCCGATTCCACTGTCCACGCCGCACCGACAAACTTGACAATGTGTGGGTGCTCGAACTTCGCGACCAACTTGATCTCGGCGATGAAATCCTGGCTCCGCTGCCGATCGATTTCGTCCCGCTTCAGTCGCTTGGATGCCAAAAGCTGCGCATTGCGGTACTTCACGAGCCAAACCACGCCGAACGCGCCACTTCCGATTGGCTTGAGATCCTCAATGTCATCGTAGTTGAGTTGCACGGAGAGCAGGTCTGGGTCATTCCAAATCGACACGAACGTACTCCCTGCGACAAGATCTCGAGACTGCTGGCCGCCACCCGAGGTGTTGGTGGTTCCAGTGCCTAATTGCGTCCTTCCTTTCTTCCCAGACGATGCACCACCTCCCGTCGCGTTTGTGTTGGTCGGGGTCTGCTCTTGGTCGTAGCGTGCTGGGTCGCCTTTCCGGTCTGCGCTTTGGCGACGTCTGCGTACCCACACGAACACGGCAATCAGAACAACTAGAACTGCACCCCCTGCAACCCCACCGATCACTTCGCGAGCGTTTCCAGACGAGGATGTCTCTGAAGCAGAAGACGCTTGGTCCGTGTTATCTGCGCTCGTACCCGCCGAAGGTGTGGTCGACGACACGAGTTCAGAGTCGGCCAGTACACAAAGCGAGACTCCTCCAAGTTGCTTCTGCTTGGCTTCGTCGCAGGGGAGTGCGTCTGAGAACGCAGATACTTCGAACGTCGACAATTTCTCGAGGAATGCGTACTGAGAAACGGAAACCAGCGGTGCTTTGAGAGGGTTTCCTTGAATGGATCTGCAACGCAACACACAAACAGCACCACGAGATAGATAGACGTTCAGCAGCAACATTGCAGCGCGAAGTCCAATAGCGATGTCAATGGAGTGCTTACAGAGACGTCAACTTTGCCATTTGGTAGACTGCACTCGGGATCGCTGTCAACGAGTTGGATGACAAATTTCTATGGTTTCGACAGTCACAGCATTTGCTCCCATCAGCCACGCTTTTGAACGATGCAGCGCAAGTTGTATAGAAATGCATAGTTTCACAGCGCTCACAATGACTCCAGACTCGGCATCGCGGCGGCAAAGCTCGTGAGATTGTTACCGTATACGTTTCTGTCACATGTGCACGATTCATTAGTCAAGCACAGGAGTGACAAACAAAGCAGCACACGAACTGGCAAGAAGAAGCCAAAGCGTACAGAGTCACCAAATAGTCGAGCGAGTCGTCTGTAGTAACCTCGGTGATGTAGTTCAAGTCCAGAGATCTGCAGTCGAGCGAAAAGAACGTCTAGTCTAGTTCCACCAGGAGGATCGCAAAGCACAACCACACTCACAATGTCTGCAGCTGGGTCAGCGTGCTCAAACTGTCCGGGAAGGAAGGCAGCAGTGTATTTGTGAGTGTCAACTCGGCAACATGCGCGGCTGGAAGCATCGCTGCGATCGTTTTCCCACTGGTCTCCAGGTTGAGGTTGACCAATTTCACAGCCGTCACAAACGTATTGTTCGACAACAAGTCAGTGGCAAGCACGACGTTCGCGACTTTGCCCTTGATACTTTGTTCCGTCGAGCCGCCCACAATGTTGCTGTCGAGCAAGTACGACACAAAACAAACACACATCAGAAGGTCAGAAATAATCCAGAACCCTCTCCACGAGCAGTTAAAAACGACGCACACGTCGGTACAGGTATCAGCGAGTCCCAGCGCGTCAATTTTCTGGACCTTGTCGTTATTCTTCCACGAAATCGAGTCGCTGACGTTAATCGCGGCGAGCGCAGCGACCTGCTTTGCCCACGCCGCATCGCTCGCCAGCAGCGCCTTCTCCTGCCTGCTTGTGTACGCGCCAAACGGGATGAAAAACGAGAAGGTCGGATACGAAGTCACCTTTTCTGTGTCCTTGACAACGGCAAAGCACTCGTAGTGGCACGGGTCGGAGAGTGTGATCACACACGTGCTGAGTCCACTCAGCGCTTCGACGCCGCACTGGTGGTCGGAATCCGCCAACTCGTAGAGGTCTTCGTCGGAGATCAGACACGGGTGGTACATCGTGCAGAGGTCATTGCATTCAAACGTGAGTGTGTTCTTCGGTCGCGTACACGTGCGCGCGTCGACAGCTCCATGGAAAGATGTGGCGCAAAGGAGCGTGAGAAGGAGGTGTGCGGCCAACGTGCCGAGTGCTGTATACCCACCCGAGCAGGACGGACTCGTCATGGATACGAGCGCAGTGCGCATGGCTTCTTCCTCCGCGAAAGAGATTGCTGTCCCGAGAAGATGGCGGACACTGCGTGCTGGCTTGGAGGGTGTGGACGCGAGGACGCACGTGCGTGTATCCTGCTGTTGCTAGCGACTCACTATGCGAGCGAGGCGATCACAGAATGCAGTAGGTGCTGGAAGCAATCAATCAATAGGTCCAGTCAACCACTGGCGTTACCGACGAGAGTGATGGTCTCCGTCTGCTTGTGTTTCTTTTTTTTCGAGTGTCAGAATCAGAACGAACCGCAAGCGCTCGGCAAAGTTTACACTGACCACAACAACAAAATTGCACAGATTAACTAAACACAGTCGATTTTGTTGATCCGCAAAAATGATATTCGCTTCAATCACCGGACATCTCCAACCTCCTTTGACCTTTTCAGCTACCAACTGGACTGGATCCGCGAGGTTCTGGCACGGAGAACTCGGAACCCCTACAAGCCGCACCGAAGCGGAGATGCGATGCGTTAACGCGCACGAAAGCGTTGCGCTTGAGCGGCATTTGGGTATTTCCACCGTCAAGAACAGGTTTTAAGACCTGCAGAGAACCGCCATCAACATGCGCGCTAGTCTCCGATTGCTTGGGTACTCGCTGGCTGCGGCGGTGTGCGCGGTACCGGCATTGGGCCGTCGCTGCGCTGCGAGCGCGAATACTCTTTCTTTTGCGTGCGATGCTCAATGCGCTCCATACGAACCATGCATTGCGACCAACGTTTCAAATTCGCGGTGCAAGTACGAGTGCTTCCAGATGGACTCAACCAACCGAAGTGCGTACAAGGGATTCACATTCCTGATACCCTTTGGTTCCTGGAAGAGTGAGCAAGAGCTCGCAGGGGCAGTGAGAATCCCAGTCTCGAGGTCGACTCAAAATGATACCAAATCGTGGCCCTCGAGAAACAACGATGAGTTGCAGCGGATCGACAAATGGAATCTCGCAAACACGACGACGAATGTGTAAGTCATTCCTGAGCAGAGACTGCGGGAGTCTCTTTTTATATGTGCTACTCGCCAAAAGACGAAATCGAACTATTGTTTAATGACCTTCAAGGGGGACCGATGTTGGTTTCGTTGCAGACACATTCGGGGTGGAAACAATTTGGGAGAGTCAATCCGAGGTCTTGTGGCAAACGTCGAGATCGCATCCGATTTCCTGGCCAATCAGTCCCAAGTCACTTCACTCGTTCTTGCGAACCTCAACTTGGCGCCGACGATCGACAGTCTTTCCGCCAACCTGCCGGTGAACCTGAGAACACTGCACCTACGCAACGCTTTGATCACGGCACTCCCAATTTCAGTCACAAAGCTGCGGTTGCTTCGGAGTCTGTAAGTCTGACGAGAAGCAGCAGCATCCTGCTTCTTTGCCATCTGTTGTTTCGTGCGGTTGTGCTGAGCTGATGAACGTATACTGCCGGATCCATGACAGACATTTGGGACAGAACTACATTACCAAAGTGGACAAGAGTTTCGAAATGGACGAGCTGGCAATCTTGTAAGTGAGCTGGTAACGGGAGCACCATGGTAAAAGCACCAAACGGAGGGAGCGTACCAAGCGATCATTATGTGTCTTCTCCGTTTTGTGCGTCCCAGGAATCTGAACACGAACAGTCTTCGAAGTTTCACTGCTGTTTTCCCGAATCTGACAACTCTGTCCGTACTGAATCAACAGCTTCTCGCGTGCGTAGAGTAACCGAGTTTAACAGAGATGTTGTGGTCGTGCCGTTGCCTCAGCGATCTCTCGTATAATGAGCTGAGCGAAGTCCCGGACGCTATCCCGAAGCACTCGCTGCTGAAAGTTTTGTGAGTGAATGTTTGGAGTGACCGGAAATCCTCAGACTGATTGCAATCCTCTATTTGTGGTCCGTGAACTGCTGCATTCAGACACCTGTCAGGAAACAGACTCGCAGAGTTGAATCAAGAAAGCGTCGTGGAGAGCATCCAATCGTTGTAAGTTGCGCTTTGTCACTCTCCTTGACTCACTGAGGACGAGAAGTATCCTGCTCCTCACATGACTGACTTTTTCCCACTCATCTCTTTCTGAAAACAGAGGTCTCTTTGCCAATAGTCTGTACAGCTTTGACGTGTTTCTCCCAAACCTACAGTGGTTGTACGTCTGCCTACACTTGCAATGTCCCTCTTGCTACAGTCTTTTGATCTGACACGCTTTTTTCCTCCAATCAGAGACTTGTCTTCTAACAATCTGGCGGAGATTCCTCCCGTCATTTTTGGACACACGAAGCTGACCGAGTTGTACGTACCCGAACAAAAGCACACTCAAAACTCATACCTGAAACCAATGCTGCTGGGTACGCTTCGCGGTGTGCAGATACCTCAGCTGGAATCAGGACATGGAGAGCATCGCGCTTACGAACGAGCAAGCCAATTTCATCTACACGCTGACCAAGTTCACAATCGATTCCGACGCACTTCGCACAGACTGCTCTGCTTCGCAGAAGATCGTCATTCATGGGTACAAATTCTGTATCAAAGGTGGTGCCAAAAACGAATCCATTATCAAGCGCACCCGAGCGTCCGCACTCAGAAGTTCCTCCGACACCTTCACTGCCTCGTCTGCTCCTGACAGCAGTAGTGACACGTACCCATTCGGTGCAGACGCGTCCGATCCTACTGCGACTATCGTAGTTCTCGGCTGTATTGCTGGCGGCGGTGTGGTGACTGCTGCTGTTAAAGGGTTTGCTCTTTGGGCTAAAACCAAGAAAGAGACAGACCCGAGGCTCAAGGGTGAGACTGCGACGCAGCCTGGTCGAACAGAGTCATTGACTGCCAACAGCAGCAAGCATAACCCAGTGGCGACCGCAGATTACTTTCGATCAAACTGAGCGCCGATGGAATCCCAGACTCCGAGACAATTGAACAGACTCATGCGGTTCCGCTGTAGCTCTCGATATCGGACGAAGCGAGTGTTTTGCTCGGATTTCCAACGAGAGACGCCAAGATCCGGCAGCGTTGCATGCATCTCTGACCACCACTTGAGATTGGTTGAAGGTCTGGATTGTGTTCCCAACGATATGCCTAACCACTGTCAGAGCGAATGCATCCACGTGTTTGTTTGTGGCGCAGCGCGAGGGAAACACGAAGAGCTTCCAAAGTCTTGAGAAGCGTGTGCGTGGAAATGACGTCTGGGACGCCGAAGAGGTTATTGTACGAGAGATCGCTGATGTGGGCATTTCCATAGGAGAAACGACAGAGAGAGTACATGAGCGAGCAATCTGCATGGTTTTTCGTATTGCAAAGCAGGTTTTTACATGCAGATACGTGAGTTTGGCGAACACCGCCGTGCAACTTGAGATCTTGTTCGCATTTAAAGTCCTGGAACGCAAACGTCGAGAAGTCGTTGGGATTAGGTTTGTCGGTCTCGAAACATCGGCACGCACGCGTGGTCGTCGCGCCGGCGAGGCAGGGCTGGTTGGTCGAGCACGCGCCATTGCACGCGAGCGAGAGCACCCCGGTGGGTACACTGGAGCAGGATTTGCCCTCGATCGTTGAATCTGCCGCGACAAAGCCGCTGCGATGACCGCGATTGCACCTGCAGCGCTGCCATGAGAGCGCATGGGAGGCGATAGAGGAGTCTCTGTGGTGGCGTGTGGGAATGCGAGCACCTCGGCGGGAGGTTGCGAAGGGGAGACGTGATCTCCGGGGCTGTGGCGATTGGGATGGGAAGCAACGCTTGGAGCGATGTGCACGAAAATGAACTCCCGCTTAGGCGACAACCCCACGTCTCTGCTATGAACGGCGCAGAAAACGAACAAGCCATGGGTGCAAACATGGGGTTGATTTGTGAATATCGAGGGCTGGGGTTTCTTTCCTCTCGAAGCGAAGTGGTTGGTTGAGACTGACTTGGAGGGAGAGTGGAAATGAACTATTTTTCTCTTTTCTGAATTGCTATCACGAAGTAAACCTTTGATTGTCTGCCACGCTTTTGTGGCATGCTGCTGCAGTGTGCTTTGTGCTGACAGGTAGCTCGAACAGAGCCCGAACGACCTTCTTCATCCAGCCATGCTTCAGAAGGCACGGATACAAATCAGACAACTCGATGACTGCCGAGGTTGAGACTGCACGGTTGCTAGCACCCGAGATGATCTCAGGGTGACTACGGTCCACTCCATATGCTCGAAACCGTACTTTCTGCAAGTTCTAAATCAGCATAAATCGCTTTTTGCTTCTTGTAAACGATTTTGGTGCAACTCTTTCGTTTTTGAGCAAGTCGGTAGAATCCTCAAACAATGGACAACCCGCCGAGGAATTTGTCTGCCCACACATTTCATTTTGCCTCTCTCCACCAGCAGCGCAACCAAGTCAAGACAAAGCACACGTCTTTCGAGGGGATTTCCATCCTCATGAGCGCTCTGAACGATATGCGCTTCCGAAGCGTGCTCTCGCACGCGATGGCTGTCGTGATGATAGTAGCGATGGCAGCACTTCGTTCCGACTCCGTGGTGACTGCTGCGTCGTGCCCTGCAGTGCCGAAAAGCGCGCTCTCGTTTGCGTGCAATGGCGCGTGCGCCGAATATCAACCGTGTATGGCAGGAGCGACGTCAAGCAGCCAGTGTCGGTGTTTCCCATACAAAGACACTCAGATTTGGATCCCGATCCCTTTCGACAACATCACAAGTGCCGAGTTGGTCGCGAACCCACCACAAGCCTTTGAAACGCTCAACGATACAGGTGGCGCGGGATCATTTCAATGGGTTAGCAACGAGGAGCTCACGAAGATTGCAGCATGGAACGTGTCAAGCTCCATGACAATTGTGTACGTGAGGAGCTAATCTGGTTTTTATCGATGTGGATTTGTGTATCTGCTCAAACGAGTCTCATCGGTAACTCTCTTGTGATCGACAGTAACATTCGTGGGGGAAGCAGCCCATCAAATGTGTTTAAAAACTTTGTCGCAAATGTTGCTGTCGATGAGAAATTCATCTACGAGCAGAATCAAGTCACGTGGGTCGCCCTTGAGAATCTCAACTTGGGGACTACGATGGACAAACTCGCGGCGAATTTCCCATCGAGTCTGCAAGAGCTAAGGTTGAGAAACACCATGCTGACGGAATTTCCCACCTCCGTCACAAATCTTGCGAACCTTCGAACTCTGTACGTTTCGTTGCTCTACATATTGTGGCGAGATTGCACTCGGGCATCAGGTGGTTAAAGCGCTCTTTGTTGTTGTTTACGATAGGTACTTGGGGTACAACAGTATCACAGAAGTGAATCCAAGCCACCAAATGGATGCGCTCACAACTTTGTACGTAGCTTTTCGAGACGAGAAGAAGCAGGTAAAACAATCCTTCATCGACTGACACTCCTTCTCTCTCTCCATCTTTGTATGTAGAACCCTGAACGTGAACAAAATCGCCAGTTTCACAGCTTTTTTCGCAAAACTCACGGAATTGTGCGTGCATCCATTTATACCGTCCTGCTCTCTTTCGGACACAACGCGAACAACCGTGTGGTAACTATCGCGTATGTGTTACCACTTTCTATTGTAGAGATCTCGCGTACAACAAGCTCATTGGTGTCCCAGCCATCATTCCCAAGCACACCACTCTTACGACATTGTACGTTGCTCCCTCTCAATGATCTGCGCACTTTCAAACCGATCATCTCGTTTCTGGTGGGTCCGCTCATGTGCGATCGTGTTGTTTGCGCTTAGGCACCTACCTGGAAACACCATTTCGTCTTTCAACCAGTCCCACGCTATCAAGAGCCTCAAAAGCTGTACGTTTGCGCTCATTTGCAGATCAGGTTTGAATGTCCCAGTACTCACTCCAATGTTTGATGTGTAGGACTCTGTTCAACACCAACATGACCCAGTTTGACGCAGTTATGCCAAATCTTGAGTCTCTGTAAGTCAAAACACTCTTTTGGGTTCTGTTACAGAGAAATCACTCACACATTTGGATCTCGTTGCCTATGATAGCGATCTGGCCAATAACGTGTTCACGGATCTTCCGTTGGCGATCTTTAATCACTCCAAGCTCACCGAATTGTATGGACCTATCTTATTTTGCTGAATCTGTCTTACGATCGATGCATTGGGCTGACACTGAACGTGAAAATGTGCGTTTCCATCGAAGGTATCTCCAAGGAAACAAGTTGCTCGTGAACGTCTCGCTGACGAATGAGCAAGCCAATTTCGTCTATACACTAACCAGTTTCCAGATTGACGCCGCCAGTCTTCGCACGGATTGCGATGACTCGCAGAAGTTTTCATTCCTCAAATTTGGGATCACGGTTTGCATTTCTGGCGGAGTAAACGACAAGATTATCCTGGGATCCCGGATCATCTCAAGCACATCTGAGTCCAGCGATGACAACAGTAAATCAACCGACGGCTCAGGAAGCGGAACCTCGGAGGAGTCCGAAAGCAGCACTGCACTCGTCATCGGCTCCGTGGGCAGTGGTGCTGTCGTCATGGTAGCTCTCATCGCAGGATGCTACTGCTACAGGTCCAAGAAAAACAAGGCTAAGAGTACGTCAAATTCAACTGGCGGGATGGGAGCAACCACAACAGGTAGTGCTGCCGGTAGCATCGCTACCTACTCGTCGCTATGGACCAATCCAGATTTGCTAGCTGTGAAAGTGAGCGTCGACGACATTCAAGACATTCGGAAGATTGGCAGTGGCGCGTTTGCTGACGTCTGGCTCGTGCAATTTCGCAACTCGCAGTTGATGGCTTCCAAGCGCCTCCATGCTGACCGGATCACACCTGAGCGCACGCAAGCTTTCATCAACGAGATTAAGCTGGTTAAATCATTACAGCACCCGAGTATCGTGCAATTCAAGGGTGCTGCATGGATCATGGAGAGCGATCTGCAGGCGCTTTTCGAGTACATGGATGGTGGGGATCTCCGCTCGTACCTCGTTCGCTCGACAGACTCGCGGGAGTGGGGTACTGAGAAACTTCAGATTGCGATCGACATTGCAGAAGCACTTGTGTATGTGCATTCGTTTGCACCTCCATTGGTGCATCGCGATCTCAAATCTCTCAATGTGCTGCTCACTTCGGAGATGCGAGCCAAACTAACCGACTTTGGGGTATCTCGAATGCAGTCGGATCAAAACACAATGACTTCTGGCGTGGGTACGGGACGATGGCTCGCACCAGAGGTGATTTCAGGGAGCAATGATTATGGGAGCGCAGCGGATATCTTCTCGTTTGGCGCCGTGCTGTCGGAGCTCGACACCCACGAGCTCCCGTACGCATCCACTCGCAGCGCCAATGGCAGCAAGCTTGCCGACGTGGCGCTCTTGCAGCTGGTGTCGACCGGACAACTTAAGCCACGTTTCGATGCGTCGTGTCCTGAAAAGATCACCGAGTTGGCAGCCCGCTGCTTGGCGTTTGACCCTGCAGACTGTCCCAACGCCCTTCAAGTGGCGTACACTTTGCGCACCCTCATGAAGCAAAGATCAAGCATGTTCGTTTAGCCATTCGTTTGGAGCAGCAGCAGTAGGAAGCTGACGAGGACAAGTTTGTGCGTTCAGCAATCGCAGCGGGTTGTTGCATTTGTCCCATTTTCCGATCAGTTTGTCCCATCCGATGGTTCGAACTGGGCACAACCGGGCAAATGGATCCTCATCCTTTCACCCGGAAGTGTGTGGTCAATGCTCGCTTCTTTCCGACAAAACGCAGGAGACGAACTTAAGGAATCTCACCTCCATTTGTCAAAATAGTCGTCGTCAACCCTATCGCTGACAAAATGTCGCATCGCGAGTGTCGTTATTGTTGTTGTTGTTGTGTGGAACTCGCGCTTTTTCTTCCTTCCATAATACGGACGAAACGCTCGTGGGATGGTCGCGTTCAACGTCCGCGACTGGGAGTCATACCGAAATGGCAGCAGCACCCACCGCAATGCCACCACCTCCACAAATGGCGCGCGCACGTACGCGGTCGTGGTGTGCGTCTTCGCGTCGCTTGGAGGGCTCTACTTCGGCTACGACCAGGGCGTCACCGGCGGTGTGCTGGTCATGAAATCGTTCTTGGACGACTTTTGTGTCGGCTGGCACGGCCAGACCTACGAAGACTGCACAGCAAGATCCACGGCGCTGCCTTCGCGATGGCTCGATTTCACGCTCTGGTACAATATGACGTACAACTTCGGCTGCATCGGTGGCGCGCTCCTGGGAGGGTACATCGCCGACGCGTTCGGCCGCCGCCTGACGATCTTTGCCGCGGGTTTGCTCTTTTGCATCGGCACGGCGTGGCTCTGCGTCTGTCCCGCGCAGACCCATGCGTCGCTACTCGTCGCGCGAGTCCTGCAGGGAGTGGGCGTGGGCAATTCGTCGTTTTCGCTGCACATTTACCCGGCCGAGATGGCGCCGAAGGAGCTGCAGCGGGTGCTCGCCGGGTTCATGCAGATGACGATCGTGACAGGTCTGCTCTTGGCGAATGCTGTGAATGCGGTCGTACAGACGCACGAGCGTGGGTGGCGCATCACGAACGGCGTGTCCATGGGTGCGCCGCTTCTCGTGATGGTCGGCATCTTCTTCGTCCCCGAGAATCCGCGGTGGACGTACCAGTTCAAGGGCAAAGATGCCGCGGAGGCGGTGCTCCAGCGCCTTCGTCAAAGCGACAATGTGACGCGGGAATTACAGACCATCGGGGACGAGGTCGCGTGCGAGGGGCAACCTGCGCGCTGGAAAGAGTTGCTGGAGCCGTCGATTTTCAGGCGCGTGATCATCGCGATGGTGCTGCAGGTGCTTCAGCAAGGCACGGGGATCAACCCCCTGTTTACCTACGGCGGGCTGATCTTCAAGGATGTCGTGGGCGATGGGATCCTGTCAGTGCTAGTGTTGTCGATCGTGAACTTTGTGAGCACGGTCCCGGGGATGCGCTGGGTCGACACTTTCGGTCGCCGCCAACTGCTGTTGGTCGGCTCCATTGGGATGGTGTTGGGGCATCTCGTCGCTGCAGTCACGTTCACTGCTGGTTGCGACGGCGATACGACGGACGACGACTCTGGGTGCTCCAGAGGAGCGGGTGTCGTCATCCTGCTAGGAACCGCGTTCTTCGTCTTCAACTTTGCCATCTCCTGGGGACCGGTTTGCTGGATCTACCCTGCCGAGATCTTCCCATGGAACGTGCGCGCCAAGGCTGTGTCGCTCTCCACAATGGCGAACTGGGCCATGGGGACGTGCATGACGTGGATCGTCAAGCTCTCTCCTTCCCTGAACATCAACGGCGTGTTTTTCTTGTTCGGTGGCACGTGTGCGGCATCCGGGGTGTTTGTGTACTTCTTGTGTCCCGAGACCAAAGGGATGCTCTTGGAAGACATTGAAGCCCTCTTCCAACCCAAGAAGCAGCACTACTGGAGGAGGACCCACCACAATGGAACCAACACGCACCACTCGTTCAGCCCTTCCACTCCGATACACCACCATCGCCCCACACAGTCCGTAGATGTAGGGCATGTGCGGGAACGAATGCGAAAAGCAACGCCAGCACCGACGAAACCGACGCAGCACGAGCTGCTGCCATGCTTGAACGATGTGAAAATACGCTTAGAATCGTCACCTTGCGCCGCTCAGGAATCTCTCATTGCGGTACTTCACCTTGGTGCGCCTCACTGACTCGATTTGCGCGCAAGACGTTCTTGGTCGCTGGTAGGATCGCTGTCCTGTCTGCTGTTGCAAATGCCAGCGTTCACTTGACTGCGTCGTGTGATGCAATGCCATCCTGCTGAAAGTTGCCACGCTGAGACTGTCCAACTACGACAACTTATGTGTAAGAAGAAGATCATTGTATACCCCAATAATTTCCTGATCGTTTTGACATGCTCGCCTCGATTTGTGCGGCCGAGCGAGACCAGGGGACATTGGAGACCTTCCGAAACCGGAAATGTCTGGCTGGTGAAATGGCGCGACTCGCAACGTATGGTGTCCAAACGCACAGGAACAAGTGAGGGCGATCGTCTAGTGAAAAGTATATATTATATAATGCGCAAGTGTAAAAGTAGTCGTACAGTCCATAGCTTCCACACCAGCAACGTCTACTCTGCTGTTGTTGCTGGAGAAACTCTTGGTTGCATGGTCTCTCCTCTCCTGTACACAAATTCGGACAGCCGTCAGCCAGCAAGCACCAAATTTACTTCTTGTCCTTCTTTGGAGCGCGGTAGGTACCGACAACCACGGCGTGGTCACGCTCGTATGGTTCCAACGTCAATTGTTCCGCAGGCTTGAACTGTTCTTGCTGCAACTTCTTCACTTCGCGGGCAAACACAGCCTCAGGTGGCGCGGTCGAGTCAATGCAACTCGCCTTGATGGAGACCATGAAGTGGCCGCCGTTCTTCAAGAAGTAGCTCGAGTTCAGCGCCACGATACGAGCTTGATCTGGTTGCGCGACATCGGCGAACACGACGTCGACCATCGGCACGAGCATACGGTACTTGAGAGGGTGACGCGCATCTTCAATGATAGGGATGATGTTGGTACGCGACTTGGCGACGTTGATCAAATCGCGGCCCGAACGGTGAGAGAACTCCACGGCGTACACGGCACCGCTTGGTCCAACGATGTCGGAGACGTGCGACACGGTCGTTCCGGAAGCACCACCCAAGTAGAGCACCTTGGCGCCAGGCACGATCCAAATGTTGTCGACACCACCCAAGATCGCGGCGGCGACCTTCGAACGGAAAGGGTTCCACACACGGTACTCGACCTTCTCGGTGCCTTCGCCCGAAGCCGAAGGGACATCCACGGAGATGCGCTTCTCACCGTACACCGACTTGCCAGGGGTCGAGTTGAGCGTCACGAGAGCGTCTTCCTTGCCACGCGCGATGAACACGCCGGCGTGACGGTGAGGCTCGACGATCACCTTCGCGCCACCCTTCATGCCGCCGGCACCGCCACGGCCACCGCCACGACCGCCGGCACCGCGACCACCACG
Organism: Globisporangium heterothallicum; assembly: GCA_023334155.1. Classification (NCBI taxonomy): domain Eukaryota; phylum Oomycota; class Peronosporomycetes; order Pythiales; family Pythiaceae; genus Globisporangium; species Globisporangium heterothallicum. Next base: position 47,618 of record JAASGH010000066.1, on the reverse strand, counting down.
TCCACCAGCGGCACCACCACGTCCGCCACCACGACCACCGCCACCGCGACCACCGCCGAAGCCACCGCGACCGCCACCTGGCGCTCCACGCCCACCGCCGAAGCCACGCCCACCGCCTCCACGGCCACCTGGGGCGCCACGGCCACCACCTCTTCCTCCGCGAAATCCACCACGTCCAGACATATTTGCGCTTGCGTTGAGTAGTAGATGCAAAATTCTATATGAAGCCTTGCCTGCTGCAACTGGAACTCTTGGCGAGCCAATTGAGTCGCACCCAACCAGCCAGTGTTTTCAGAAACCCCTCGCTCGCCAACCAATCTTTTTCTCGTATAAGGTTGCGTACCAGTCGCAGCGGTACAGCAGCAATCATTTTGCCACCCATTCGCCCATTCACTCGATCGATCGATCAAACGACCCACATCGGAAGAAAAGCCTCAAATGGGTGATTGCAAGAGTCGGTAAAAAGTGTGTGTGAGGAGAAGGTAATTACATCTGATAATGCTGATACAGTTCCGCAGATAGATCTGGGATCAGATCGACGACTATCACTCCCGCAAACGTTGACGGTGGCTTCATCATCACCATCCAGCAGCTCTCGAATGAAATGCCTCAATGGCATCCATCCTCCTTTCTCTCCTCCCGTATGCTTTACATACAACACTGGTCTTACCTCCCCCCTCTCCTAAAACAACACCTCCTCCCATTTCTTTCTCACTTTTTGCTTTCTTTTTTCTTCCTATCCACTAAATGCTTGAACGTCCGCTCACCCAAAAAGTCTCTTCATTTCGCAATTCGACACCCAAGACAACGTCAGACCTCCAACCGCAACCCGCTGTGCCATCGATGTTTGTGCCGGTGATTGATATCAACGCGTTTCTGGATGAGACCAGCTCGCAAGAAGCACGCGATGCTGTCGCCGAGCAAGTCGGTCGTGCGTGTCGGGACATCGGGTTCCTCGTGATCACGAACCATGGCGTGGCAGACACGACGATCAAAGGCGCCTTCCAAGCAGCGAGGGAGTATTTCGACCAAAGCGCCGAAGAGAAACACAAAGTGCCGATGAGTGCAGAGTACCCGTACGGATACGAATGTGGCGAGATCTTGTCCAAGTCGAGAGAGGATGGCGTCACGGACCTGGCGGATCTGAAAGAGACGTTCCAGATCTGCATTGGTGCATTGGGCAAGACTCCAGTGCTAACACCTCTGTGGCCAGAAGGACCCGAATCGTTCAAGCCCGCGATGACGACGTACTATCGGTCACTCGAAAAGCTCGCGAGTACGATGATGCAGATCTTTGCGTGTGCGCTCAAGTTGCCGCCAACGTGGTTTGACAACAAGATCGACAACCACATGTCGTCGCTTCGCATTCTGTACGTGCATTGCGCTATTTGTTTTGCCAAGATTCTCTCTCTCTCTCTCTCTCTCTCTCAACCAACTAACTCGATTTGGCTACAGAAACTACCCTCACCAAGACCATCAGCCTGGAACTGAACAGATCCGAGCGTCGGCGCACACGGACTACGGCAGTCTCACGATTCTCGCGGTCGATGACGCTCCCGGTGGACTGCAAGTGCGTGACCACGACGGCAACTGGCAAGACGTGAAAGCCCCCACCGGATCGTTTGTGGTCAACCTCGGAGACCTCATGAACTGCTGGACGAATGAGCAGTGGAAGTCGACGATGCACCGCGTTGTGAACCCTCCGCCAGCGGATGTCACGGGTCGTGCGAACAACCGTCGTCAGTCGATCGCGTTCTTCCACTGCATCAACGCAGACACGGTAGTGGAGTGCATTGAAAGCTGCCAGTCTGTGGAGAACCCAGCAAAGTTCGTACCTGTAGTCGCGGGCGAGTACCTGATGGCGAAACACAATGCTGCACAGGGTCGCCAGAAGTAAGCAGGTCCAGCGATCAATGGAGAGAGAGATGGCAGTGCCCTTGAAGCAAATGCTATTCGATTCAGTATAATGCACGTGGATAAGACATATTAAAGCCTCTTGGAGTATCGTACCAATGCGCTACTTGCAGTAGTCGTTCGTCGTGCCAGTATGCGTGCAAGATCGCATGGACCGAGCGAGGTGGCGTTCTCCTTCCTGTCCCTCTCGAAGGCATCTATCGCACTTTGTTGACGAGAAAGGGTTACCCTGCGGTTACGTTTCGTTTCATGTTGGCCACATCATCTGGATCCCGATCCGATGTGCGCCACACAATCTCCGAAAGTAAGGTGGCGCACACGGTCTCGAGACCATTTTCTGCGAAACGACAGGGCGCTCTATTTGGGACGAAATGGGTGGACTAAAAATCTGCGGTGCAGAAGCGCTCGCTCGCAAGTGTTCATTTTCGAATCCGCAGTAAAAAAGCAACAGCAGACACGATGACCCGCGAACGTACCTACATTATGGTGAAGCCTGATGGCGTCCAACGCCACTTGGTGGGTGAAATCATCAAGCGCTTCGAAACCAAGGGCTACAAGCTTGTCGCCTTGAAGTTGGTGCGTCCAGGTCGTGAGCACCTCGAAAAGCACTACGCCGACCTTGCCGGCAAGCCATTCTTCCCAGGTCTCATCAACTACATGGTACGTTTCCCATCAACACCTTGGTGAGTCATGCAGTGCTTCCTATATGACAGCATCGCTCACGCTCTCTCTCTCTCTCTCTCTTTTCGCTTCGGTAGACCTCGGGTCCAGTCGCCGCGATGGTCTGGGAAGGCACCAACGTCGTCCTTGAAGGTCGCAAGATGCTCGGTGCCACCAAGCCTTCGGAATCGGCGCTCGGCACGATCCGTGGTGACTTCTGCATTGAAGTCGGTCGCAACGTGTGCCACGGCTCCGACTCGGTCGAATCCGCCAACAAGGAGATCGAGTTGTGGTTCCCAGAAGGTGTCACCGAGTGGAACTCGAGCGACGATGACTGGGTGTACGAAAACTAAACGACTTGGTCCATCTCGCGACTTTGACTCGTTTTTTTTTCCATTCTCCCCTTCAAGTTTCTTCAGTAGGCAGCTAGCTCATTACGGAGAGAGAGAGAGAGCCTGCTGTTAACGACGATCCAAACTATTTGTTTCCCTTTGCTTGAGCAATCACCAACAAAACCTCCCCCCCATTTCCAGTATCTTTTTGACTTGCTCTCGTTCTTCAACCTGTGCTCAAATGAACAAATGGGTTTGGAATCTTTAGAGGATGTCGCGTGAAGGTCGCTCGAAGGTCTGGATGGGAAAGCTGCTCTCAAGAAGAGAAATGGGTGCATTCGCATCTCCTGTTCCGCCGATGCGAGGACGCTGCTCACACAGAGCGACCTGCTTCCTGCGTCATGGTGATGCATGCATACGGGAATGCTGGCGGCGGTGCTGGACTCATTCCTACCCTTTGGACGTTGTGTTATGGAGACGCAACTTGGACGGATGCGTTTCGGCAGCAGTCGCTGCTGTGCAACAGCTTCAACTTTCGCTGAGAAAAGAAAAAAGAAGTGGCGTTTAATACCAGGACGACTATTAATAGCCAAGCATCATGCGTCCTTCCGCGTCGTCTATCGTTCACTTGCAAACTGTATGTCATGCAGAATGGCATGCAGTCGGCATCACACACGTGAACGCTCGCCCCAAAGCCCTTTCCCGCGTATGCAGATAGATTTTCCACCTACACGCTAGAAGCAGAACAGCGGATAAGCACGAGTGGCAGGATAAGAAAATCACCCCACTGCATTTCGGATTCTTTCCCCACCAAAAACTCATTCTCTCTTTTCTTCTCTCTCTCTCTTCTCACCACCACAACGCTTCGCGAGTTCCCCTTCTGGTGCACTTGGAAAGATCGACGACAAGATAGCGACAAGAAAGAACCACCGGCGCTTCCCAGAAAAGCCACCGCTGCCAGAGTAGCGAGAGAGTTGCGCTTCTCACAGAGGAAGAGAGTGCACGCATTCTTTTTCTCGTTCCCTCTCAGGAGAAGGCGCTTCGGACACAGGCATCCCAACACCTTTTGCTTCAGAAATAGTGAAACATGTCGACGGATGGATCGAGTGAGGTCGCCAACGACAGCGACATCGTGTACGTGCTGCCCGGGTATCGTCCCTTCTATTGGCTCTTCGCTGCGCTCGGCGTCGTGCTCTTCTACTACTCGATGGGGTACGCCAAGAAATACAGCACCATGGCCGCATTCCTGCTTCCAGTGAGTATTCTTCTGTGATTGCCAGTTGCTTATGTGCTCGACCGAAACCCTGACCGCATCCACTCTCGTATGTGTTTGTCCGCAGCCCTTCATCTGCTTCTGCATCGTATTCGACAACGTCATCATGGCCACGACGGGGATCGACCGCACCAAGACCAGCGTGCAGACCATGCTCGCGTTCCATGCGTGCGTCATTCCGATGATCCTGCTGGTCTGCTATGAGATCGCGTACCTCGTGCATAAGCAGAAGTCTGTGAATTTCTGCGGCATCTCGTTCGAAAGTGGCCACCGACGCACCGGATACGGCCAGCGGCAGCAGTGCCTATCTACATTCCTGCGGTTCGCAGTGTGGATGATCGGCGTCGGGCTTCTCGTGCTCAACCTGCTGGCATCCTACAAATGGTCGGGCGAATCGGAGCCCAGTGAGATCCAGAGCATTTATGACCTGGAAGGGGATTCAACGACCCACGTGGTCTTTTCGATCCTGCCCGCGCTCGTGCTCGTGTTCTTGTCGCTCTTCATCGGTCTCCAGCTCTGGAACTACGGCACGTTTTACTCCTATATCGTGCATGCAACGCGCTTCAACCCGTGGATCTGGATGCTGGTCGGGTCGGTATCCCTGCTCGCAGGCTATCTGATGCCCTCGCCGATCTACGCACTCTCCTCCAATGCAGGTGAGCTCTTCATGCTCGCCACGGTGGTGCGGATGTTCCGCGAAGTGCACCACGACATGCAGCAAGACCAGCAAATGCGCACGTTCATCGACCCGATCCCCACGATCTCCCCGCAACGCCAGACTGCCAGCGACGTCGTTATCAGCACGAATGGGAAGTACGAGCTGCACAGCATGAGCAGCACCAGTGCCTGCTGCCACAACGGAATGGTCGGCGGAAGCTCGTCGTCGGACGCGTATGTGGAGGTCGTGACTCCAAAAGAATCGGAGCTGCGACTCACGGAGGCGGATCGCCACGGACAAGCGACCGCCTTCCTCTCCGTTGTGGTCGCAAGCTCTCGCACGAACCCGCTGTTCAGCAACTCGACCTGATCTGTCCCCAACCACCATCTTGGTATGTAGCACCACCAGAAGCACACCATAGTATAAGAGAGAGAGAGAGAGAGAGAATATGAATATATTTTTATTGCTTACCATTTCGTGTTTTCCTTTTGCTGAGCATCCAGCGCTCACAAGCAGACTGCGCAGAAACACAGCTAGTCGACAGATGCAAACCCTCCGCATGCTTGGAGATCTTACGTACCGCCCGACAGAACCACGTGCGCTTGCTTCGATACTTTCTGCTTTTTCTCCAGCACTTTCATCATCTTTGTGCTTCCTTCACCCGACAGCAGCTTTTGCGCCTCCAGTTCTTCCTTCAACTGTTTCAGGCGCTTTTCCTTCTTCTTCTTCCCAGGCTCGTGGCCATGGAACTTGTACGACAGCAGACGGAACGCTTCTTTCTTCGTGAGCAAGCGACCGAACTCGTCTCTGTAATCCAGCTTGACACCGTCTTTGACACGCAATTCCTGGTCCACGTTGCGATCGCGTGCATCGTTCGCTCGACCTGCTTGCCGTTCGACGCGCGTTTCACGCAGATCGCCGGTTTTACGCAGCAATGCGAGTGTTGCCGCCATTCCGGATCCGACGAGTGGTTGCTCCTCCCCCCAAACTTCTCCCTCTTTCGTCTCTTCCGCTTCATTGTCTTCGTCCTCATTGTCGTCGCCCTTCATCTCTTCATCGCCATCGTCTCTGCTAGTAGTACTCGATCGGGCATTCGAGGAGACCGCAGCAACGCCAACTGGCTCGGACCGCGCCACCACCACGTCTTCCATTGCTGTCGCAGCCTGGAATTGCGCGGTGCGTTGCTCCATCGCATTCTTCAATCTGGTTTCGAAATCGGTCGCCTCGTTAAACACGACGACATTGCCACCCGTTTCGAGGTGTTGAAGCGTTTCACCAAACACATGACCGCTTGCTTTAGTAGAGTTGACGGAGCTGCTCGCAGAAGCGCTGGCATCAGTGACTGCAGGTTCGCTGCCAATGGTCTGGCTAACAAGTGCAGCGATTCGGTCTTCACTCGTGCTCGCGCTTGGAGCTGCAGTGGCGACGGTGCTCGATGCCGTCGGGTTCGTTTCCTCTTTCAACTGTGCAAGGCGTCGAGTACGTGCAAGCGACGCACTCAGCTCCATGTCCATGCCATCATCCAGGACATCGTCGTCCAGTAGAACCGGTTTGCGCTTCTTTTTCACCCCTCTCATCGCTTCTAACGCGCTGGACGCGGTTGCATTTGCACGCTCACGGGCTTCCTGGAAACGCAACAGATTTTCTTCTTCAACACCAGACTGCTTCCTGTCTTCACCGCCATCCTCGTCGTCTTCTGCCACTCGTCGTCGTCGTCTGCCTCGGTCTTTCGAGGCATTCTTCAGCGCTTCTGCTTCCAGCTGTTGCACTAGCGACGCAGCAGAACCAACTCCTTCTTCGCTATTGCTTCCCCCAGCACCCATCTCTTCCACGGTCTTATGGCGCAGTTTCTTCTTCTTTCGCAGTTTCTTCCCCTTCTTTTTCGAAAACTGCGCGTCGATTTCTTCTTGCGTGTAGTACTCATCGATGCTTTTCGTTTTGTCCATCGCCAACGACACAACAGCGACGTCATCGTCGAGGTCATTCGGACCAGCACGGTCGTCGATCGCCACTTTCGTGCTTCCAGACCCATCCAACGTGAACTTTTGTGCTTGCTCACTGGCTTTGCGGTCATGCTCATCGTCGTATTGGGACAACAGCCGCGCAGGTTTCTTCATTCTACTGCTCTTGCCGCCCATCTGGATAAACTCGTCATCGTCGTAGCCCGAATACGCTGGCATCATGGCACGCTGCGCTCGCTGCTTTTCCGCATGGCGACGGTCCCGTTCGCTCAGTTCGACGTTCACGAGTTCATCCTGCTCTTCGTTCAGATCATTCCCGTCGTCGGCGAGCACGCGCGTGTCTTTCAGCGTCAGCACCACTTCGTCGCCTTCTTCAAAAGACTTGATATCGTGGCCAACCACCATCCCAGCGAGCGCCGAAGCATCATATTTCTCCTGCTCGACAGCTTTCCCCTTCCTGCTCTTCTCGCTCGCAGCATCCACTTTCGTCCGCGACTGCTTCACCCAATCCAAGGCGCTACTCGACGCAGACGCCTTGAGCTGCTCTCCGATCGACTGACCCGCGAGTTTCTGCGTGAGTTCGCGCTTCTTTCTCGACTGCGCGATCTTCTTCTGCAGCGCCTCGCGCTCGCGCTCTTCGTCGATTTGCTCGCTGGTCTTCTGCAGGTTCACGACGTTCTCGTCTTTCTTCTTGGGAGCCAACGACAGCGGTTTCAACCCAAGTGCGGCTCGCACGCGGTTCGTTTCTTCGATGCTCATCGAGATTTCGCCATTTTTCTCGACCGTGTTCGCCTTCACAGCGCCACTCTCGACAGAAGCACTGCTTGGCGCCTCGTCTTCTCTTTTCTGCTCTTCAGTCTTTTGCCTCTTCCTGTGCTTATCGTTGGCATCGGCATCGCTCGACGAGCGACGACGGGAAGACCGACGATGCGGACTGCGACTGCGATGGCGACTGCTGCGATGCGACGAGGAAGGCGCCGACGACTCGTCGTGACGACGCCGAGACGATGCGTGGTGTGCGTGGCGAGAAGAGCGCGACGGCGAGCGCGACGACGCGCTTCGAGAGCGACTGCGACTCCCCATTTAACACTTGGTGTTCGTTGCGCCAAAGGATCCGAGTGCTGCTTTTTTGTATGGCGACAACAACGGTGTGATCGATTGTGTATTGCTTGCATTGTTCGCACACTTGCATTGTGCATTGCTCGCTCGATTGCAAGGTTTTATGCTCCATCTGAGAAATGCAAGGTTATATTTTATGAGAGAACACAAAATATATGCCTCTTTCAAACGTAAATAGGAGTATATTTTGTATTATCACTTACTATCTGCTCATTGACATATTGGACATGTATCCGAATCAGGAACAATGCAATGCGAAAGAGCTATACGTCCACACCGATACTCTACCGGTAGGATGTGCATTTGCATTGCATTGTTGGCGGGTGACATTTGGCGCCATATTATTTGCTCAAGAGGAGACGCAGGAAGATTGATACAAAGCGCAGTCGCGATGAGCTCCACGGGCGATTCGCAGGCGGAATTCGACCAGGAAAACCTCAACGAAGACGTCGCGCGCATGCGTGGTCTATGGGTCAACGAGATGGTATGCTTTCGCTTGCACTCTCTCTCTCTCTCTCTCTCTCTCTCTCTGTGCGATGGTTTGCGTGACCTGTTGCTGTTGCTGCTTTGGTCCTAGAACGCACCCGAGATTTTGCCGTATGACGATGAAATCGTGTCGGAGATGCTGGACCAGATCCGAAACCAGGTGCGCAATGCACACATAAAGAAGAAGCGGACTGCCATTCTGTGATAAGTATCATTCAAGCATGGCGACGGTCAAGCAGGGTTATTGATGGATTGTTGATCGATTTACCATTCAGCAAGAGTATGTGGACTCGGTCAGTGAAGACAAAGACAATCTGAACGAAGAGCGCGCGTTCGTGAACAAGCTGTACCAGGTATGCAGGTACATGCTGGAACCAGTGTCGTCCTTGTCAGTTGTGTTCAGTCGTCTCTTTGTGCGCTGTTGTGAAAAGATGGAGATCGATCGTCTGCGCTACATGGTCTCGTCCTATCTTCGCACTCGGCTCCGCAAGGTTCGTACTTTGGACTCCGTTTGGTTGTGTGTAGAAGACTAATGTTTTGCGTACCGAACCAATAACAGATCGAGAAATTTGCGCTTCACGTGCTCAGCGATGCGGTGCTGTCGCAGCGACTCTCGCAGAAGGAACTCAACTTCGCCAAGCAGTATGTCGTGCTCTTTGAGAGCCATGTGAACGACCTCGCGTTGGGGAAATTCGCCGAAGAGCATCGCAGCATCACCAGCGAAGGCATGGGTACGTTGCCGCTTACCTAACTGTGTAGCTCTCTTTGTGTTGAGTGGCATTCATGTATTCCATTTGTTTGTGCTCGCTGTGCTGCAGTGGTGGAGCCTGACCTCGACACGTTTGTGTTTTGCGAGAGCAAGACGGCGCTCGGTCAGTTGCAGTGCGACGACCGTGGCGCCGAATACATCACGATGCGCGAGTCGGACCGCCACGTGCTGCGCTATCGCGCGGTGAAGTCGCAGGTAGAAGACGGCAGCGTCGCGTTAATATAGATCATTCTTCTTCGAGTGCTACGAGCAACCCAGCGCGTCTCTATCCCATTCGTCCATCCATGTGATAAATAGAAGAATCAGAATCGCGGGGATTGCTATTGATTCCATAAGTTACGATCAAGGGTGGGTGGACGTTCATCGGACGGACCAGTTCTGCTGCATCTTCTCACGAAATGAGCTCTACGATTGCCGCTCTCTTACATTGGGCTGCAGGGGATGCGTTGCATGGCTGGTACTTGCGAGCTCGAATGTGCTTGAGTGTGTGTGTATTTTGGCTGATAAAATAGGGGGGGCGTGTGTTGGCTTTCTCATCTGTCCTCTCTCACCACAGAGGATTCGCGAGTGACGCTGTCGCTGCGAACACGACGCAGAATGCGGCCGGCTACATCCGATCAATTCGATGCACATGAACCTGTAAGTCCACACGAATGGGGAGATCATCGACAATGACCACTGGGAGGGAGCACTTACGATGAGACAGGCGACCTGCAGCACCATGACCGCGACTTGGAAATACTCGTAGTGGCTGAACACAACGTTCGGGATGCAGTACCGTTCATACAAATGCGGCGCGAGCATGATGTTCCGCGCAAACTCCATTGTGCACATCAACAGGTACTGTCACATAACCCACAAGAACCACATTGGCAACCACCACCCTGACACAGCGCCATCGCATCACAGAGCCACGTTACCACTATTGTCCAGCTCATTTTATCGGATCGAACGGCTTTGAGTCCCACGGCGCCAACAAACGCGCCAAAGATATTCGTCAACCTGTCACATTTTACCATTGCAACAAACAGCACCATCAGCCACACAATACAGAGCACAAGCGCCAACGCAAAATCAGTAAGAAACACACAAACACACACATCGAAACACATACCACAAGTAGTTCCAGGAGGCGAGAAAGCCCAACACGAGCTGCAGGACCGCGATGAAGCGGATGCGGTACGACCGGCGCGCCGTCGACTCCCACACGCGCTTCTGGTACTCAAAGCCGCCGTAACTCGGTGGGAACTTGCACGTCGGGTGCTTCTTGCTGGGCTTCGTGTCCAGAATCGGCTCATACACGTCGCTGCTCTCAGTGTGCGTAGCTGCTGGCGTCATCATAGCGCTTCGATGTATCTCTTGGCTATCTAGGAAGAATGCAGGTGGCGGTGGTGGACGCTAGAGAGAGCGGATTGTTGATGTGTGTGGGTGGTGCGTGGCCGCGGGTCGATGTCGGAAGAAAGAAGCGAATAAAAAAAGGGTCGCGTCGAGGTTTGGTCGGTGACTGACGGACTCGGGTATAAATAACGATGCGTCCACTTTGTCAGCAGATGCTCGAGACGACTGGGTGAAGAAAGCAGAGAGCGAGTTGGCTGGGTTTGCTGGAAACGCACAATGAGCGTCTGCGAGGATCGACGTATTGAGCAGCGACGCGGGTTTGGATTTCTTTGCAGTTTTGTTTGCTTTTGTTTTCCAACGGGGACATCCACCCGGATGGCCAAATGGAAAACAGCGCTTTTGGTGGGAGAGTAGGACGAGTAGGGGTGCGGATCCAGATCTGAGGCGTCTGAGGTTTCGCTGTGGTAGTGTTGAAAGGGAAGAATCGCAGCTGAGTCTGAGTCGATGAAGGAATGTTGGTTTTTTGAGTGGTACAAAGACGGGGCGATAGTGCTGAAGAAAAGTGCGAGAAAGAAAGGAAGAAAGAGAAAAAAAGAGAAAAAAAAGAAGGAAATCCGCCAAACAACACACAAATATATATCAGCGCCACTTGTGGCACATTCGATGTGTGAGGGTTTTGGTGTATCATGGCTTCAGGAAACCAGGTTCGCTCTGCAGTATTCGGATCGCGAACGAACTCGATGACAAAGATCGAGTGTGTGTGTGTGTGTGTATGTGCGTGTGTCTTTCTCCTCGCATGCATGAACATCCGCAGGATGAATGTCTTTCCATTGCCCTCATAGTAATACGCAATAATGGGAAAGGGATGAACCGCGACGACTCTGTCGGTAAAGGACGCCACGTCTGAAGAGATACCTGGACGTGCATGCGTGGCGCAGTTGCGAGGAAAGGAGACAGTGCACTGAAGACCTTTTGAGTGCTTTGCTTTGTTTATTTGTTTTTTTTGTTTTTTTGGCGAGGAGTGGCGTCAGCGCGATCGCATGAATGGATATGGATACGCCAAGCAGACGAGCAACTGGTCAGTGTTTCGGTCCGCGGATGGATGGGATATCTAGAAAGATCCCAATTCCAATGCCTTTTCATGTGTGTGTGTGTGTGTGGTTAACAAATGGCCACTGCGATCGCGATCTTGGTTGGTCATGGACGTGATTGGCGAGCACATGAAGAAAGGATCATCGTGGAAATAAGAAATCTCGTCAGCACCACACCGCTTTTCTCTTTCCTTTTGCGTCCATCCATTCCCCATCAATCAGCACTCCTCCTGCTCGTATTTGGCACGACGCAGCAATACAAATGACGTCGCAAGTGCTCCCGCGCTTTTATCAGCTCTACCCGCTCGTCCTCGCAGTCTGCACAGTTGTACGTCGTGCTCTAGATGTCGTGCGTCGCACAATCCTTTTGTCGGTCATGGGACTTGTTCGGTCAATATTTCCCTCTAGGGATGCTTCGGCGTCTGCCAGTGGTTCCACATCCGAGATGTAAGTAGTTGGTTCGCGCAGCAGAAGACCGATGCTTTGTCCATGACGACTTTGCTCACTCGTTTTTGGACATGCGTGCGCCTCAGGTCCGCAACCGCGATCTGCACGAGGACATGTCGTTAAAGTACATGCTTACAGCTGTGCCGCAATTGGCTGCAGCATTGCTGCTGCTGTACTACGCGTGCACGTTCGCCAAGCCCTCGAGCGTCGTCCAGCACCAACTGGTCATCGAATCCTGTGTGCACCAGACCATCGCGATGCTGCTGCAAGGATCGATCCTGCACGCGACGTTCCACGCATCGCTGAGTCTCTGCTGCTCGTTCCCATCCTTCTGGTATGTTTCAAAAAGAACCCTGGAACCTTGACGGATAGCCATGCTCAACCTCCACATATGCTGCGTTGCTGGTGATGCTAGCCCCGTGAAGGTCGAGAGCTGTGCTCTGCCAAGCATCATCAAATGTCCCGCGCGCGTGCAGCACCTGGCACACTACGATCTCTTCCCGCGAGTCGCGCAATGCTTGGCCACCTACACACTCGCGTTCGCGCTGGCCAGCGTCAGCGCCGCGCATCGCATGAAAGCCATGGATTCTCGGGTGCGTCGCGCACGGTTTGTCACTTTCCAGCGTCGCGCGATGGCGCTTCCAGCATCCGCATCCGTGCAAATGTGAAGTTCTCGTCCCATTAGATACTGAACGAGCCCATGCAAGCAAAAAAGAGTCAACAGCCAACGATCCATGATACTACAATCAGCTATTTTGGACAACTCTGTGCACGCTTATCCAACTACCGCACGAGCATCTGCCACGGGTCGACGAGGAACGAAGGCTGGAAGAGCACACGACCCGCGCGCTCGACATACTTGTGTGCGTTGTGCTGCTGGCGTTGATACTGCTGCTGCTGCTGGTCTTGGGTCACTCCACCAGCGAAACTGCTTCCTCCTGCGACGTGAAGGTCAGCGAGTTGCGTCTCCAGGTTCTTCCACGGATCCTCCAAGCAGGACGGCAGGAAGAAACGCGACGGGTCTTTCACGTCATCACTTGGTTCTCTGCAAACAACACATTGTGAATCACACAGGCAGCAGAGAGATTGGTCAGTGCTTCGATCACCACTCTCGTTGCGCACGCGGAAAGTAGCCTGCACACGCACCTCTTGCGCTTGAACTGTGCGCTGTTCCCTCCGCTCCATTGTTGCTGGCGGTGCTGGTTTTGGTGCTGGTTGTTGTTCCCGTAGTGGCTGTTTCCCCCTCGACCGCCTCCGCGTCCATTTCCATACCCGCCACGACCACGGCCACGTCCTCTGGCATTGCCGCCACCACCGCGACCACGTCCTGCATGCTGATTGTAGTTGTTGTTGCTGTTGGTGGTGGCAAAGCCTCCACGACCACCCTGAGTGCCAGTGTTCTTGCGATGGTGACTTTTCGGTTGTGCGCCAAACTGCGTCGGGAGCTCATTGCGGAGATCCGACATGTGCTGATGCATCATCGCCTGGAGATGCGGCGGCAGCTGGTTCTGCATACTGCGTGCGCTTCCAGGCACCTGCTGCGCTCCGGGCGGCAACGGAGGTGGTGGAGGTGCATGCGGATTCGGCTCCATCTTCCAATTGCGATTCCTTCCTATTTTGTATTTCTACAATACGTGTGCGTTTATTTCCGGATGGAATATACAGAAAATCTGTCGAGCTTTAGGAATCTCTCTCACATTTTTCAAAATATCATATACTTTTAATAGGTCAAACTCGATTTTGGACGCTTTTAGCACTGATTTTGTCCAACTCGGTAGATTTGTTGAGTTTGTTCAAGTAAATAGTGTACGCCACGCTAATCTGATGTTGTTGCAATAAAACCCTCCTTTTTCTTCCGTGTTTGTGATTGGATGGCTGAGGTTCTGCATGAGGTTTTATGTACCAGCTGGTGTGGCTGGTGTAAACACTGCTAGTTATTATTGGCGTGGGGGACTGGTGCAGAAGGAAATCCAGCCATCTCTTCCCGCTTCTATCAATATCTATATCCACCATTGAACACTTGACTCTGGTGCATTCGCACGACGTCGCGCACACGCTCGACAAGAAGAAGAAGAAGAAGGAGTAGAGAGACTGGCAAGAGTGAGTAGAGGCGTCTATTTGAATCTATTCTATCCCATCCCCCACCATCGTCTACGTGAGCAAGACCCGAAGAGAAAAGAGAGACACACGCGAAGAGCTGCGCGCACGTGGATTGGTTGTTGATCCGATTTTTGTTGTGTGTTGTGTTGCCATCTTAGTGTGACCCCTACCTCTCGCAAACAAACAAACAAACAAACACTCCAAGCGCCAAAGAAGAAGAGACGCAAGGCGTTTGTTCTCCAGAAACGAGAAAAAGACATGAGTTTTTCATCCGGAGCGCCTCCTCCACTGCCTCCAAGTGATAACGTGCCGAGAGGACCTGCCGACCACGGCGGTGGCCATCCATTCAACAACGGCAACTACGGTGGATCGTTTGAACGCCGTGGATACGGAGGAGGAAACAGTTTCCGTGGTCGAGGGGACAATTTTCGTTCGCGCGGTCGAGACGATTACCACAGCAGTGGACGTGGCGGACGAGGCACCTACCCCAGCACTTTCCAGCGCGACGGAGGGCGGGGACGAGGCGACCACTATCAGCCACCGCAGCCTCCAGCAGACAATGATAGCAACACCAACAGCAGTCCTCCAGGACACACTGCCAGCGACAATCGGGTTCAGTACAGTCGATATGGGAGCCAGCTCAACGATCGACCAAACACCTTCCAGCAGCACCGTGGCGGAGGACGAGGAGGCGGACGAGGCGGAGGATACCGTAGCATGTCGTACCACAACAACGCTGGTCGTGGACCACCACCACCGCAACAACCGCAGCATCCACATGGGATGATGTACACTCCACCCCAGCAGCATATGAATGGTGGAGCGCCACCACTGGGAATGGCTCCCATGCCTCTTGCGAGCGGCGCTGCTCCACCGATGCATGGGCATCATCCGCGAGGTCCCCCCGTGGGATATCATGCGCCACCGATGCATCTCGCTCACCCCCAGCAAGTCGCTGCAATTGGAGCAGCAGGAATGCCAGCTCAGCCTTTCCAGATGATGGCGCCGCCATTGCCGCCTTCGAACCTTCCTGCTGGGTGGAGTGAGCATTACACGCCACAGGGTGCGCTGTATTTCTACAATGCGGTGACAGGCGTGAGCACCTACGAGCGACCGACTACTGCAGCAGGAGTCGGAGGTGGTGGTGCACAGCCCCCAGTGGATGACGCAGACGTAGGAGGGAAATGGATCGAATACAAGGACGACGCAAGTGGTCAACTGTATTACTACAACACGGCCACGAAAGCAACGGTTTGGGAGCAACCTGAAGAGTTCCGCATGCAGAAGGCGCGCGAAGAAGTCGAGAAGATGAAATCGGTTGCGATCGCCGAAGCAGCAGCCGAAGAGGAAGCCGAAGCCCAGAAAAAGCGCGATGCCGAAAAGAAAACGAAAATGTACGACCATTTGTCGCGCGAAGAGCGCATCGCGTTGTTCAAAGAGTTTCTCGAGCAAAAGCAAATCTCCCCGCAGCTGAAGTGGCAAGATGCCCAGCGGTTCATCACGAAAGAGGGACTGGATAACGATCCGCGGTGGAAGTTTGCGCTGTCGACCGCGGGCGAAAAGAAGCAAACGTTTGCGGAATACTGCACGCAGGCTGTGAACAAGCAGAATATCGAGAAGCGACGCAAAGTGAAGAAAGACCGCGAAGACTTTTTGGCGCTGCTCGCGCAGTTCGAGACACATTTCATCCCTGGTGCTTTCCAGTCGTCGACGAGAGAGCACCGCAATGGGGTCGCCGTGGAGCTGGAAGATGTGACCGAGAAGCCGCATTTCTACGCAGTGCGGCAGGATCCACGGTGGCTCGTGATTGAGGACCAGAAGGAAAAGAGGAGTTTGTTCAATGGGTTCATGCAGGATGTCGTGCGCAAATACGACCAGCTTGCCGCGAAACAGCGCGAAGCGGTCAAGAAGTTGTTCCTGGACAGATTGCGCAGCAAAGTGGATGCCAAGGACATTGTGCTGCGTGGCGTGCGGCGACTGGACGCGGACCTGAAGAAGCAGTTGTGGGAGTTTTTGCAGGACCTGGGCTCGCAAGCGGAGGTTGAAGGCATCAAGACCGTTGAGCGATACGATGTGTACGATTGGACCGAGCAGCTGATGAAGACGCTTCGCGACGAGGAGTACGAAAAGCGGAAGCTGGAGCGCGAGCAGTGGCGAGCACGGGAAGCGCAGCTGACCATGGAGTTGGAGGCAACGCTCCGATCGTTGATTGAGAAGAAGGAGCTCAGTGCTGGGAGACCGTGGGAAGACGTTCGTGCTCTCTTATCTGCTGTCCGTGCCGAACGCAATCATGCAGAGCGCGAAGAAGGCAAGAGCAGCGAGCAGGAGGAAGAAGCGAGTGAGGAGCAGAAGCTAAGCGAGCGAGCCCAGCTGCGCGTGTTTGAGAAAATCGTCAAGGAGCTCCGACTCGTCTTACAGCCCACGACTGATTTGATCACGGAGTATTTATCCAAGGCGAATGGAGGCATTGGGTTTGACGTGCAGGAGACGTGCAGTTTTGAAAGCTTTTTGGATGCGCTTGTCAGTGGCATCAAGACGAGTATCGAAGAAAAGAAACCCGAAGACGGCGAAGAGGAGGTCGAGCCGATGGAGGTGAGTGACGATACTGGTGGTGGTAAAGAAGGAGGAGACGAATCTGCCGCGCGTGCAGATGCTCAGAAGAAAGACACGCAAGAGGAGCTCGAGTCGCTGATCAAGAGCACCTTGGACCAGGAAGATGGTGCCACGACCAATGCGATCGAGTACCCCCAATACGTGCGCGACGTGCATGAGCTGCTGGTCACACTCGCGAAGGAGAAGAAAACCGCGACCGCTGCTCTCCCATCGTCAGCCGAGAAAGACGCGGCACGGGATCTTCGAGCCCGATCGACGTCGCGATCGCGGAAGCGTCGACGAGGTGAGAATGACAGCACGTCGCCTTCAGTTCGCCAGCATCGCGACACGAGCCGATCCCTTTCACGCTCTCGCTCTCGACCGCGCATGATGCGTTCGCGGAGCCGTAGCCATAGTCCAAGTCGCAGTCGCAGCCGCTCAAGAGCCCGCCCGATCGATCGCAGCGTAGTGTGGAACACGTCCACCACCACTGCAGACGTGAGCATGCAGTTTAGTTTGGACGCTCTCGATGAGTTGCCAGCGAAGCAACCGAGAGCCGCGCCTTTGTCTGCCGAGGATGAAAGCGCGAAAGCCGAAGAGATCATTCGGCAGGCACGACTGAAGCTCCAGGCAAAGCAAGAGGCAAGGAAGCGGAGTGGTGGTTCTGGCGCGGACAGCGGAGAGGAAAGTGAGTTAGAGGAAGGCGAAGAGCTCGAGGAAGGGGAGGAGGAATAGACACTTAGAGACAGTCAAAATGCAGTCCTGCTACTGCGTCAACCGTGTGGAAATGGTGCGGAAGGACGTGAGAAATACAGCCAAAGTAGCATAATTGTCCAGAAGTGGTTGTGTGCGTTGCCTCGATCCACACCATCAGATGATTCGGTCAATGGCCGATGCGCTTATCCTCCCTCGCTCGTTGCAACAAGAGCACAAAGCTGCTGTGCAGTTCGCCCATCATGCGAGCATGGAGATCGGAGGCGTGAGGGATTGACTGGGGTAGAGTGGGGGGGGAAACACGTGCAAAGCCAAAGCAGCTGGCACAAAGCATCTTCGTCGAAGCGTCAGGAAAACCAAGGAGTCGAGTCAAGAAGGTGGCTCGTGCGAATGAATGCGCATTCTCGCTCAGCATCAATGCGCTCCAGCATCTCCCTATCGATGCCATCGATGCAATAGGGTAACGACACACACGGCAGTCCATGCGCTTGCATTTTGGATCGCGGAGCATCATCCGATGGAGCTCTTGGGGGAGAATTTGTAAACCCACATGGGATCTGTAGTATCCAGTTTCTATTACGACGCCAGAACAAACACACTGTATCGCAAACAAACACACTGTATCGCAAACAAACACCTCCTGCTGGAGCGCTTGCGCTGAGAGATTCTTGTCACAACGGTGACGACGACGACGACAACCAGACACGAAAAGCTGTCCATTTGAAGAACAAAAGATGCACACATGGTCAGGTGGTGCCGCACACCAATAAAAAATGCAATTTGCATAGAGAGCGTGGCGTTTGTGTTGTGTTGCCAGCAAGTCCGACAACAAACGCAGAGAGATATTCGATTTTCGAAGTCGGAGACCGCAAGTCGGAGCGAGGCGAGGCACTCGCGTGCGCGTTCAGGCGGATCGCTAGACTTTTTTCTTCTGGAGGAACGCACGCAGCTCATCCATCCACGCGCAGTGTTAGTCGATCGAGCAGCTTTCGATGTCAGCAGCAAAAGAACAATAATGCGTTTAAAGAGACAAGAATAACCGTGGATCTTGGAAACCTCCTTGCTCCTTGATTCGATCCAAACGCCGACTGGACTATATTGAAACGGCTAGAGCCGTTGGAAAGATCTCGCTTTGTCCAAGACACATCATGACATGCATCCCTCCTTGAAACCACGAATGAGTGAAAATAACCACCAGCATCTCAACACACAAAAGGTAAAGAGAACGCGACATTTGGCATGTCAACGTGAGCATACGAAATCAACGCAAGCGGATCGGCGATGTGCGTGGTGAATGCAGTACTACTGTGCCGTCAAAAGCGAACAAGAATACTACTGTACCAAGCAGATGCAAGAGCCAATTTGCTTGGTGTGTGTACACATCTAGCTTTGGAGCACTCTCTTTTGGAGACATCCGCAATGACACTGCTTGATTTATGTGTGTTCCGAAGCGAGAGAGACTCTTGAAGGTCATGCCGAAGAACATCATCATCATCTGCTCCTCCTCCGGTCGCCATCGAGAAGGACATCTCCACCTCAGTTGCACTTTTATGGACGCGCTCCCTCTTTTGTGCTCCTCAACATCGCCATCCACACAAACGCTCTCCACCAAACTCTTATTGTTCTGATGCCATCCACGCACCAAATATTTCGTAGTTTCCAGAGCCATCCAAACCAAAAGTACGTACTGCACCGTACATTTTACAGTATCATGGGAGCACGGAAGATCTTGCGTGCTTGCGCTTTGGAGCTGTAGTTTGAACACATCGAACAAAGAAAAAAGCAAAATGCGAACATCATCAGTCAGGCGAAAGTGAGTCAAATTCCCCTCCAGTAATCAAGAGACACTTCAAGCAGCAGGACTTCGCATACAGAAAACGACTCCACCCAGTAACGTTGAAACAGCAGCGACACATCCAACGATCGTCTCAAGCGTGCAGGAGACAAACTCTGTTTGCTCCGAGCGCAGACTGTCCACGCGAGATCCTGATCGCGCAGCTCGCAGAGACTGAAGAACGACGATGATGAGAATTTGCGCATTATAGAGAGAGCGCACGCATGTACCTTTTTGACTCGACAGATATCTGAACGATGGCTTGCGGATTAAGTGTACGGTAAAGCAAACTGACTATCTTCGTGCACAGCAGAATTTAGAAACTGAAGCCGGGATCATCCGGCGATTTTCTTGCACGCTTCGTTTCACACAAGAATAGACATCCGACACTGTACGCTTCCCCTTTTTGGCTCCCTTCCCTCGCTCATGAGTGCATAGAAAGGAAAGTTTGCTGCATCAGATGTGCTAGAAAACAGCCGTCAACGGGCTCTTCTGCTCGCTTTCCGTCACAAAAAATGCAATCAAAATTGGGAATGGGATATCGTTTTATCCCTCCTGCTGTCTCTTCTGCTAGCTTTCTTGTTTTCCTCAACAAAAACACACATTTTGCTCATCAAGACAGCCCAGCTCTTTGGCTTCATGCAGCCTCGTTCTCCTCGCTCATTTGTGAATTTGCACCACAGCGCGCACATCCGCAGCACCAGCACCAGCACCAGCACACAGACAGACAGACAACATCCGTATCAACATGGAAAACCCTCTCCCCATCACATCTATGCTCTCGACGTCGTCCTCCTCCTCCTCGATGCGCCGATCGCCGACGTCCTGGAAGCTCACGAACATGGCGATGATGCTCGCTGAGCAAGAAGCTCAGGAAACCGCACAACACCGCCGAAGCTCCAGCCGCCGCCGCATTCCCCTGCAGCGACCGCCCCGCCACTCGAGTGTGCCCGTGTGTGCCCAGACGCTGCTCAAGTTGTGGCAGCACGAACTGCAGCGCAAGGACGTGTCGATGACGAGCGACTTCTTTTACGACCTCGACGGCTCCGACGAGCAGGCGTTTTACTTGGTCGAGAGCATGCAGCGCAACGGATTCCACATCTCGCTTGCCCAGTTTTTCGACATGCCGCGGTGCTCGATCTACAGTGTGCTGCTGATGGTGCTCACGAGATGAGAGGTTGCAGCGAGTTGCGTGAAGTGCGCGATATCTAATCTACTCGGTGAAAAGAAGCGCCAGAATATGTACCTATCTATGTGGGAGCCAAACCTCCAGACGTCATCAATTTATCTCTTCGACGAAGCAAAAGAAGCACGAAGAAGACCAGACTTGTACCAGCAGTAGTCCGTCGTACCAATAGCAGCAGCAGCAAGTCGTAGTAGCAAGTGGCAAACAATCGTACCATACATATAATACAATAGTCCACCATTTCCATTAAACATTATGCTCTCCTTCATTCATTCGCGCTTGCACGACCCAATCGTTCTGTTGCTGTTTCTCATTTCCGACGCGGTTGGAACTGCTTCTGCACACCCACTTTCCGCGTGCGGTTTAAACTCGTATTCGAGCGCGTCGAGCGTCTTCTGAAATCGTTGTCGCCGCCGACGGTGCCTGGGTCCGCGTAGTGTGGGCGTGGGTACGGGATCTGGTAATGCAGCGCCACATCCACTTGATCGTGACCCGCTTGTATCATTTCTTGGATCTTTCTCGTGTCCTTCAGCTTTCGATTTTCTTCAAAGCGCGTCCTGTCGTTCCATCCATTGCAGCGCACACACACACACACATGGCGTCAGTATCTGGAAGGAGCATAAAGGTTTGTTACCCACACAAGTGCAACTAGCCAGCCAGCGAAGCAGCATGCCATGCAGCATCCATTGGAAAATGTGTATCCAGCACATGCGCTCGTTTCTTTTCTTCCACGAAAAAGAAAAAAGAGGCGCGATGCGTCAAGATTCGCGCCACATCCAAAACCCAAATGTGTGGCTGCATGCATTCGGAATGCTACCGCACTCGTTCTTGGCACTTGCAGAACGGAAAGCCGCAATGCACACTGACTGACTGACTGGGATGTTGATCCTATTGAAACAGCTGCAATCGACTCGGCACCTTGCTTCGCGACGGATCCATTGCTGCTCTACGAGTCCTCCTTCCCCTGCATAGCGCACATGCACACACACAAACGCATAAAGGCACCGCATTAGCGCGATCACATCACCACGAAAGAGGGACAGAAAGTCACTGCGGTCGATGGCCAATTTGCATCCGCGACGCAGCAATTGAGTCAAGTGGAAGCGGATAGACACGCAGTCGGCGACCACGACCGCCAGCAGGGACGCCAGCGACAAGCGCGCTGTACACTTCGTCACGTACATGTCCTCGCGATGCGCAGGATGCGTTTGTAGAGCGCTAGAGCAGACATCGCATTCGATTTGGTTCGTCGTGTGTGTGGATCTGCGTCCAGCTCAGTTGGAACCATCGTTACGAACACATGCAGAAAGGGTACCCTGATAGGTACGAAGTCGGCTCGAATAGAGCGCCCTGTTCCCCCGAAAGCAACATCTCCACGATTCCGAAAATACAAGAAAAGAGAGTGTCCCGAAAATACACAAAAAGGATCCATCAACAGGATGCGGGATTTCGGGACCATTTGCAACCTACTGGGAAAAGTTAATCTCATCCACACACACACAACGGATCCATCTTCAAGAAAAGCGCACTCTGCTTCGGATGAACCGTCACGTCTCTCGCGAGCTGGAAGAGCTGCAAACGAAGAGGAGAAAAGAATAAAAGACGCGAGAGCTGAGCGATGGTGGCGGTGCTCGTCTGCAAGAACGACGGGTGCTTCGAGTTGGAGCAGACGGAGCTCGCGCGCTTGCAGTCATGGAGCGAGGTGAAAATGGACCTCGCCCACGCGCTCTACTGCGAAGAAGAGCTCTTCGCGGTGTCGTCTGCCCGCGAGATCTCGTTGTATCGACTGCCCGATGGCGAAAGCATTGAAGAACTTGTCGGCGGAGAAAGTGGCGACGCTGGCGGCGACGAGCGAGCACAGATCGATGCGTTTCTGGTCCCTGATTCGCGGTGGGTGCTGGATATTTTCAGTGGTCCGATGCGCCGAATGAGCGATTTAACCCTGCAAACCGACCATGCGATCCGGGGGATGCGGAGAAGCAGTCTCACGCCCATCGGAAGGTAGGCAGTTCGCTTTGGTTGGATGTGAAGGACCCGAGTATGTGTCGTGTGCCAGGTTCTTACCGGATCGTCTCTCTCTGTGAAATAGACGCGCGAGCACCCAACCGGCAAGTGCGCAGAGCTCTATCAGCCACATGTCGGCGCTCGGCAATGAGCGCTTCGTCGATCCGTTATCCACACCGCAGCTCAGCGCAGGCAGCAGCGGCGTATACCACGAGCCGTACATCCACATTGGCACGTGGGTCCCGTTGATGGTGACGGACAAATCCAAGCCAAGTGCGAGTCTGTTGAGCGTGCTCAAGACGTCGCTCTCGAACGAGTACGAAGACGTGCTCATGACCACGAACCGCGCGCGCGAGTACATCAACCGCTTCCGACGCGCGGGACACCCCGTGACGATCCTTTCGATCCAGACGATGCTATTGCCGCTCGCGATCGCGTGTCCCAATGCGATTTCCCACCACGGACCGCGCATCTTGTACGAAGGCGTCTACCAATTGAGCGAGAGTGAGACCCAGCGCGGGTTCATCCAGGCAGTGCGGCTGTGGTTCAGCTTTGACTGCGAGCAGACCATCAGCGTCACGAAAGTGAACGGCGCGTTGGGTCTCAAGCCATTGCGGCAGCAGGACGGGTGGATCGTCGTGCAGGCGCTACCTGGATCCCCGTCGTTTGAAGCGGGCATGCGCGGCGACGAGGTGTTCCTCACGCACGTAAATGGCGTCGATGTCTCGCCGCATGCGTTCCCGTCGGTGGGCACAACTACGCAGCACGCTCAGCAAGTGAGCTGGAAAGAGAGTGTGATCCCTCTGGTTGACAAATGCGAGACGTGCATTTTCACATTCTTTTAGTTTCTGTTTGAAGGATCTCGGTTCTTGCATAGATGGAGGCGTGGGATGGGTGCACCAAGTGACGATAGGCACTTCCGAAAGTCACCCATGGTGCCTTTGCGTTCATTGCTCGCTCGTGGAAAACAGCATGCGCTGTGGGAATACATGCCTTTTTGACTCGTTGATAAGATGGAGCCATTGCATCCATTTTTGGCGTGTTGCGTCTATATTTGACGTCGGATCCTTCTGGCAAATGACAAGGATAGCGAGCGAGGATGAAGGTCAGTCAGTCACATACCGAAAGCACCACCAAGTAGATTGGAGCAAAAAGGAGAGACCCATCTGCGCTCCTCGCACACGCACGCATATCCACGATGGCAGCGTTCAACAACATCCCGGCGCGGTCTCGCGAGCAGCGCATGGCGTTGCAGGACAAAGAGCAGCGCGAGAAAGACCGGTTGCGGCAGCGCAAGGAGGGATTCGCGCGCATCGACACGTCGGCCACGGGTGCCGCGATGCTGGTGTACAACCCGAAATCGCAAGGGTTCATGTCCGACGCCGACCGGTTCCATTCCGACACCGCGGGCGAAGAGCGCGCTCACCGCGAAGAGCACTACGCGCGCGTCAAGAGTCACCAAGACCGCAAGCGCTACGACGGCGTGCAGCGCGAGATCAAGCGCTGGAAGGACATGGACGTCGCCACGGCCGAAGAAGACAAGAAATGGCACGCGATCCGCCAGGCTGGCACGAGAGCGCTGCGCAACAAAGGCGGCGAAGCGTTCAACCCGATCACGCTGCAGTACAACGACGGCAAAGACGGCCAGCGGCTCATGGTCGCCGACCAAGCGATCAAGCACCGCGCGGTCGTGCGTGCGCAGAACCTGCAGCACCACAATTCACGCGCAGGCATCAATCCGATCACGGGCGAACCCGTGCGCCACATCGCGATCCAGGATCTCCTGCCACCATCGTCGCGGTAGACTACTGTCCCCCAACATTTATCTATGAAAGCAGAGTAGACATGGCTAGGACGCTAACTATATGACAGAAGTGGACTCTTTCGAAACTTGCTTGTCGCGCGAATCTTCCTTCTTCGTTTCTGAAGTAGGTGAAGCTGCTCTCTCTCTTTTCTCAAATGGACTTGACAGGAAAGCTGTCGGGATAAGACACACACAAACACACGAGTCCACCACATTCATCACCTATGTTGTGTATTGAAAAGTCACACTCACATATACCCTCTTTGTCGACAGACCTCCAAAAAACCAGCTCGCTCGCTTGCTTTTCTTTTGTCCGTGCCTTTCTACACGACGTAAAAGTCTTGGGACTTTTGCAGCGTGCGCAGTGCGTACGCCACTTCGACGGCACTGGGGCGGTCGTTGCGATCGAGCGACATGCACCGCCGCGCGATATTCAGAATGTCCACGGGACACATTTGCGTGAACGTCGGCAGCAAGTTGCCCGTGGCGACCATTTGCAGGATCGCGACATCCGCGAGCCGATTGCCGTTTGGACCCGTGACGTCTTCGTACGGCAGCGCGTGGGTGTCGATCTCGCTGAGCACGACGCCAAACGCAAAGATGTCGGACGTGTGGTTGTAGTCACTGCTGCCCGCGATCACCTCCGGCGCGAGCCACCGACCTGTGCCCACACCGGTCGTCATCGTATTGGTCGTCGACCCAAAGCGCGCGACCCCAAAGTCGCTGAGTTTCGCGCGGAGATCCTTCGAGAGCAGCACGTTGCGGGACTTCAGGTCGCGGTGCACCAACGGCGGACTGAACGAATGCACGTACACGAGCGCCTCGACGACATCGACCGCGAGTTGCAGCTTCTCGGTCGTCCAATGGCGCGGCGTCTTTGGGGACTCCAAGTACCGTCGCAGGTCGCCGCCTTCCATGTACTCGAAGAGCGCCTGCAGATCCGACTCGATCGTCCACGAGACCCCGACGAGCGCGACAATGCGCGGATGGTCCAACTTCGCGACGAGCTTGATCTCGGCGACAAAGCTTTGCGTGTTCTGCCACGAGACTTCGTCTTTCTTCAGGCGTTTGCACGCGACCAAGCGGTTTTTCCGGTATTTCGCCAAAAACACGACTCCAAAGGCACCACTTCCGATCTTCTTGACGTCTTCGATGTCGTCCGCGTTGACCTGCAGCGAGAGCAGATCCTGGTCGTTCCAGAGCGAGACCGTGTCGCGGTCGTCCGACGTCTTCGTCGACGCCTGGCCGAAAGTGTACGTTCTGCCAGACTTGTTCGTGTTGCTCGCGTTGTGCTTGCGTCGGCGGTAGAAGATGACAGCCGCGATGATGAGCGCGACACCCGCGAGACCGCCGAGAATGCCGCCGATGATCGCGCCGGTGCTGCTGGATGAGTTGGTGCCACCAGTCCCAGACGACGAGCCCGAGGTCTTGGTGGCGCCAGTTAAACACACGGCGACGCCGCCAACTTGCCGCTGGCTGGAAGCATCGCACGTGGCGGTGCCGAACGAATCCACGGACAACACCGTCAGGTTCTGCAGGAAGCCCACTTGCTTTTCCGTGAGCGCCACGTTTGTGAACGAATTGTCGCGCAGGTAGAGCTGTTCGAGCTTTGACATGGCGAAGATCTTGTCTGGGATCGCGTCGAAAGTGTTCCCAGAGAGGTCACTGTGGAGGAAGGTGGCATACACAATGAGTGAGCTCAACGACGTAGCACAGAGACGACGGACGTCAGTTCGGCGAGTTGTCCACACGATATACGTACAGTGTCGTGAGGTTCGGGAAGTCGCCTGCAAAGCTCGTCATGCTGTTGATCGAGAGATTCAGCTTCCGCAGCTGGTTTAAGCTGAACTTGGCCGGGTAATCCTTGAAATAGTTCTTGGACAGATCCCTAGCAAGACGAAAGTCCAAACACGCACACATTCCCCAGTTAGTTCTTTTGCACCCATCAGCTGCAGTGTATCAACCGAAGACAGGACTCTGTGCACGCACAAGACTTCGAGCGACGTCATGAGAGGGATGTCTTCGGGGTACTCCTTCATCACGCAGTTGACCATGCTGAAATTCTTCAGTTGGGGAGGGAACGTCGACTGCGGGTACTGGTCCAGCTGAAGATTCGCCAGCGTCCTGTAAGCAAAACAAAACACACAAGTGTGGAGCAAACCAATCGCCGATTCTGTTAGACACACACACAAAGAGAAAGCGACAACAGAGTGTGTGCACGTACACAGCTTCCAATTGAGTCTGGGAGTTCAAAAACTGCGTCGCAATCGAAAGCTTCGCCACTTTGCCTCGCACACCATTCGTACTGGTTCCTCCAGCAATCACGCTGCATTGCAACCCATAGTTAGTTTCGCTTTGCTTTCTGCAGCGCAAGAGCACAGCACGTAAACGTACACTGTCTTCGTCGACTTGAGGAAATCCAGTTGTTCCAGATTCTGCAGCACGTTGTTGCTTTTCGACGGCAGCGAGCTCGTCTCGTTCTGTTCCGCGGCTTCACTGTTCTCGTACTCCGCCTGCTCGCTTGCGTTCCAACTGGTCTCCCATGCGCTTTTCAGCTCACCAAATGGGATCAAAAACGTATACGAACTGAACTCCACAATGCCGCTTTTCACAAAGTCGTTGGGACCATTCGTGAAACACTCGTACGCGCACGCGCCGTCAGCGTCAAACTCGCATTTGCTGAAGGGTGTCGCGGCACACGTCGTGAGGTTCGTGTTGCTGATAAGGAAGCTGCTCGCGTACGCGATGCACGGGCGTCCGTCGTAGCAGAGTTTGCCGCAGTCGGAGGTAAGCGCGGTAGTCGCGCGGCTGCACGTCTGAGCGACAACCATGTCGGTGGTGGAAGGTACAATCGCGAGCGTCGCCGCGACTGCCACAAGAACGCGATGGCTGGTTCCGGACACCATTCTGGTGTAAGCACGTAGCGCCGCGTTGAGGAAGCAGGAGACGCGTAGATGAAGAGAGAGAATGACGGAGAGATAGTGGTTCAGTTGGTTGTTCAGCGTGCACACGCTCCAGCGATATTAGCGATATTAGCGACAGAAACAATAGAAGCAGCAGATGGTGCGAATGATGATGATCGAGGACGTTTGAATTTGTAAAATCCAAGAAGAAGAAGAAAAGAGAGAGAGTGAGAGAGAGTGTGCGACAATTGCTGTGGCTGGCATAAAGTTTGGCAGGGGAACCTTGAAAATCCATTGTGTGCGGGATGCACTTGGAGACCCACAATAGCGCGTTTGCTCGAAAATCGTCTTTTTGTTTCCTAGTGGCAATTCGCAGTCGGAATGGCAGCTATTCCGAGCGACAGGTGCCAACGAGCAGCAGGGAGGCTGTGCAAAACTGGGCTAGAAGGGAGGCTACTTGGAGATTCGAGGGAGAGAGTTCTGGCTTTTTGCACCCGCTTGGAGCGATGGGTTCCATTTTTCTGTGTTGTTCTTTCGGAGAGTGGACGCACACAGTTTCGCGGCTCTTGATTGGCTGGTTCGCTGAGAGCCACAAAAAGAGAAGTAAGGTAGAAACAGGACGAACGAAGTCAAATGCATCAGCTAACCCAACCAAACACCGCGTAACCACTGCGTGCGTAATCAAAGGGTACGCTCGACCATTCTCATGATTCAAGTTCCACAGATTCCCAACAACGAAATGAAACGACGCGACTTCTCCACAAAGCGACTCGCAGCGTCTCGAAGCCGTCAGTACGCTCCGACTCACCTCCAAGTCTCTGTGGATAAACCAGCAGCTCGCAATCAACTCGGTGGTGTCGATCGTCCGCGTTGGATCCTTGTGCGGCATGAGGACCATCGAGCAAACTGTCGCCAAGTTGCACACACTGTGTAAGTAGCGAGTAAGAGAGTAAACAGTCGACGGGATGTGTGTTTCTTCACGATCCAGAAAGCGTCGAGATCGTCGAAGGAAAAAAGGATGTGAAGAGAATGAGTGTGTTGCCTTTAAGTGAGAGAGAGAGAATCAATGTTTCACGAAGGTTGCCCGAGTTTCCAAAATGTCGGTCCTGTCATAACAGATGCAACCGAAATGTATCCGTGAGCAGCGGAATTAGGTTCGACCTGCTCTCTGCATTCCCAGCTGTTCACTTCTTTCGCTGTCCTTCATCGACACATGCTCGCGACTCCCTTCATCTCTCCTTCTTCTTCGATTCACGCAAGCATGGGAAACACAACGAGTGCAAGGATCTCAGCTGGAGTCATCGCACCCTCTGTTGCTGACGCTGGGTGCAAGACGTTTCCATTGCCTCCATGACCAATGCAGCCATCTCCCCCTCTATCACGCGCTCATGATGAGGAAGAAAGAGTGTGGGAATGTCTGGATGCTTTCTTCCTCCTGTCAAAAACTCCAGGTGCGCGAAAGCAAATCCCACTGATCAGGAAGAAAAGAATGTCCGGTAACGTTCAAGGAACACTTGGCACAGCTGGCTGGACGCATCTTGCTCCGTTTTCCCGTTTGGCGCTTTCGTTTCCCCCTCTTCGCAAGCGCCACGAAACATGGCGGCTGCACGTGCGCTGCAGCAATTGCGCTCAAAAAAGAAAAAGAAAACTACTGCTACTACTATTTTCCCAAATGGGAGATCCATCCAACTGACGCAAATGCTTCTCAACGGAGGATCTCCGATACAGTACGCTTTGAGCTTGCGGATGGTTGCGAAATAAGACGACGCACATCTTTCGAGATCGCATTCATGGAAGCGTCTGAGATCTCAACGTACAGTACGGAACTTTTCAAATGGTCACAAGCGTGGCTGCTTTTTTGGTGGCGCAAACCCCAGACAACACTCGTGACTGGAAACTGTCATCGCACCGCCAGCTTAATAGCCAATCAGACGGGATCGCACTCCCAGCTTCAGCTCGCCACGAAGTCTAGCTAGCTCAGGCATGATTTCGTGAACCGAGTGAGGTGGGTTCACAGCAGAAACGCTTTCAGCATAGCGAATCTCCCCCTCACGCGATGCTAGCATTGTCTTCCAGCGACAAATATTGCCGCACCACGTATTGTATCGCGCTCTATGCAAGATCTTCGTCAGCGAAAGGACTCCATAATACATGCTGAAGGGCTCGAGCAGGATACGTATCCTGAGCTGCGAGTGGAGGAACGCGCACCGATACCAGTTTCCAGCTCTGTGAGGCACCAGACGCGGCGCATTGTGCGTGTGGGATCACTTATTTTTCTTTGTTGCAAAGGGGGAGAACGTTCTGAGGAAGGAAGCATGGTCATCTGAGCAAGGAAAATGCGGACCAGTGTGGCGGATCTTTCCAGCCTGTGCGCATCGACCAGAAGGGATGTCGTTGGCGGAAAAAGCGGACCACAAAAAGTTCACGAGATGGGATCTTATCCGCTCACAGACGCGAGGTTTCTTGATTCCTCGGTTCTTTCCGTTTTCTGGTCGTCTTCCTGGCGTGTTCCGCTGTCACATCGAGTTGGTGCCTTTCTTTTCTTCGGTTCCCCAAAATGTAGAGCCATGTGGGAATCTGGATTGGCATTTCCGACTACCTTCTTTCTTAGAGATCGCTGCCTTCCTTCGCGCTCTATCTGCTGCCAGCAGCGTTTGCTGCAGTACGTAGTGGCAGAATGCGCTTCTTTTCCGTTTCGCACGCAACTCACTCGAGGTACCCTGCCAGCGAGTCGAACCCACCACTGTCACCTATGCACGTCGCGCTGCGAACATGCTGAGTACTGTATGTGGATCAACTTGCATAGGGAGGACCAAATGTGTCTTTTCGTGTCTGTAAAGGAAGTCCCCATACGCCTTTCGCTCGTTGCCTATGCGCTCGTCGCCTATGTCCGAAAAAGTTCGCCCGTCCTTCCAAGAAGGCGAGTGGACACATGAAAGGGCGGAGGGATGCAGCATGGCTCTTCAGCCGCGCGTCGATGTGCCAGTTCGCAGTCAGGTGGCGCCGCATGCGACGCGTTGCCGCACTGCTCCGGAATGGACGGAGGATCTGCTTGTGCGGTTGGAGTGGTTCCAGAAGAGTGACCCATTTGGACTGACCACTGCCCGAGACATGTGCTTTTTTTGGCTGGTGGGTACGCGCTGTCGGTGGCAATGGCATATCAGGCGCACAACCTCTCGGACGCCATGGATAGGAGTTTGCTGTCAAGTCTCGCTGCTGTTGCTGCACGCTTTGTGGTCGCTCCTTCTCGCTCGCTCGCTCTCTCTCTCTCTCGATCCTTTTTGCGCAGCCATCTGGTCGCAAGACTTGGATTGCATGGCCCGCTTCTGTCCACTTGCCGTTGGCTTTTTTGCGTCATCACCGCACACCATTGGTCTGTTTTGCGAGACATGCCGCACCATTTTATTCGTTTTTTTAAATGTCCGAGTGGCTTCGTCTTTACTTCAAAGACAAGAAACGGAACAGATGGAGCCATCGCAGGGATACATCGACCAACTCGTGCGAGCGATGGTGGCGTGCAATGTAAAGTATGCATTTGCAAACACGCATGCGCATTATTGTTTGGCGGATGGAAGGATGGTGAAAGAATTGCTGTGGCAGGTTCCTCAGCTCCGATCAAATACGTGGAAGGATCCTGTGTGTACAACGCGCTTGCGAAAGAAGCAGCTCTCCAAACGTCACGATCCCTCGTTGCCTCCAGACGACGACGACGACGCACCTCTTCAGCGACACCTCCACACACACACACTGCAAGAATGAGTCGGCTGTTCCTTGCAGAAAAGAAATGGGAGCGACGATGAAGGACAAGAACAGAAATCTTTCGAAGAGCCTTTCGGTCCAACTGCAACGGTCCACACCTCACACACAGAGAGAGGTCGCTTCCAAAAAAACTCGTTTTTAGTTGGGAAAAGAATGGAGTCGCCAGCTGCTCCAGCCACGATCCCACCCCACTTTTGCCCCTCCAGCACACACATTGTGTTTCATCCTGCTTAGAGAGCCCTATCCCGTCGTGCCGTTATTATTTTCCGGGTGTGTGTGTGTGTGTGGTCATGAGGTTTTCATTCTTTCCACAATATCCAAATACGAGAAGAGCCATCTTTTTTGGCTCGTTACGCTTTTCCCTCATCCAACTGCCTCGCTTCACCACAGTGTTGGTAATGCGCGAGTGTAAAGTCCGTGATCCCGTAAGAAAAAAAAGAAATCATAACGCGAGGCGACCTCTACAAACCGCAAGTCAACCAGCAAGTGATCGACAGTTTGGTCGGTAATTTACTTTTTATGCCGGTTTGCTTCTTCTTTTGTTTTCTGTTTTGGTGTGGTCAGCCGCACCCACAGCAGCAGCAGCAGCAGCAGCGTCCCTCAAACAGGCAGCCACCGCTGGCGTATGTGTTTGTGAGAGAGTGCCGCTTCCTTTTTTCTTTCTTTCTTCTTCTTTCTTCTGCTGCTTCTCTCTTCTGCTGCGACCTGCGATTTGTATGGGGTTTCTGCTATTTTGGGTCAGCTGGAGAGAGTAGAAGTCAGACATGCTCTCCATACAATGCCGCCTCGCACGAATGAGTACACCCTCATTTCCATTTTCCGAGCGACGACGACCAAGCGGATCAAACGCATTGTTCATTTTTGAGGAAGACGACCAAGTCCCTTACCTTCTTCGTCTCGTCCGCTGCTTGCAGCATTCGCGCGCCAGTTCAACAAAGTCTTGCGAACAAAAAATACAACAGCAAACAAACAAGGAAAAACAAACAAAAAAGCAGCTGGCGTCCGCAGGTCCAAACCCAACGCCGATTGTACGAAGAAGCGATCCGAGAAACATCCGCTTTCGCCATCGTTCGTCCCTGTCGTTGCTGCTTTTTTTTTTATAGTATTCATCCATTCCTCGCATATTTTTTTTTCCTTCCTTCGGAAAAGGTGCGAGTGAGTGAGTGAGTGATTGACCCAGCACACATTGGATTCGACGCGGCTCCTCCCATCCAGCAGCCCACATTTTTTACGCGTCCACCTGTGAGCCATACGCAAAGAAACCAGGATCCTCCCCCACGATCGCAGCAAGCGCTTCAGTTTGGGATTTGCTGCATCCTGCATCCTGCATCCGTGGCACTCGAGTTCCCAGTGCAGCTCCCAGTTGTATACCTATCTATCTATCTACACATCCGTCCGAACAACCATGCAGTCCCCGCGCGAGATCTCGTCGGAAGGACAAGGTGCACTGACGCCCACGACCGCCAGCATGATTGTGAACAAAGCGGCGGTCGAGTTCATCACGCACGCTGCTGCCGTCGCGGAAGAAGGCGCGACGCCGCGCATGCTGGACGCGACGAGCGCCCGCACTCCCTGGGCCAATCTGAGCGTCGACACGACGTTGGAAGACCAGCAGCAGCAGCAGCAGCAGATGATGATGATGACGACCACGCCACAAGAAGCCCCACGAAGACCCCCACAAGCGCTGCTCCCTGCGACGGCGATGCGTTCGGGTTCGTCGAGCCACGTGCCGCTGCAGCCAGGTATCTTGCCGGAACGCTACACGGCCGACCTCACCCACTGGCAATCGCCCGCCGACCTCCCCGAGCGACGACTGATGGTGCAGCGCATCATCGCGATGACCCGAAACAAGCGCCTCGATACGGGACTTGGCGGCGCTGCGGAGTGCGGCGGTCCACACGGTGGCGCCGATCGCACGCCGTCGCTCGCGAAACGCATCGAGCTGTCGTTGTATTCGCGCGCGGCGTCGTTCAATGAGTACCGGGACTTGAACACGTTGCGTCGTCGCCTGCAGTCGCTCGTGTCGCTGAGTTTCCACGAAGCCGCGGTCTCACGGAAAGCGGCGCTGGAGAACTGTACGACGAAGCTCGGCAAGCGCAAGTTGAAGGCGACGCCGTTCGGTGTCTCGCGGCTGATGATCAAGCGTCCACGCAACGCGGTCATCCCCGCCGGGGCGATCGTTGCGCACCACAGTCAGAGTCACCACCGCCAGAGCAGCCGATCGTACCGCGCAACCGCTGCGGCGCTTATCCTGTCAAGTGCGACCTCCACGGAGACGTTTTTCATCACGAACGAAGATGTGCTGCGCCACATTTTCTCGTATTTGCCCGGCGTGGACACGATCGGATGCTTTGGCGTGAACAAGTTTGCCGCGCGTGTGCTTCCAAAGTGTGTCTTTTCGCTGGACGTCGAAGTCAAGGCGATGAAGCTCGCGTACGACAATGCGGCGCCGTCGTTCCTGTGTCGGTTTGCGAACCTGGAGCGCCTCAATATTTATAATGAAAAGAAGATTTGCGACCAGCAGGAGTCGGGTCCGTCGCTCCATGCTTGGGGGTGCAGCGAGCTCGACATTTCGCACGACAACATTGGCGAAGACGTCGTGAAGCAGTTGGCGGAATCCATCGAGTTGGGAGCGTGCCGTCGCTTGAAGTGCTTGCGTCTCGTGTCGGTGTTCACGAACACGTGTCGCGGCAACGCGCTGCACATGCTGTCTGCGGCTTTGGTGAAAGGTTCGTGTCCCGACTTGGAAGACTTGCTGCTTGGCGGGAATGGCTTTTCGGACGTCGGCACGGTTGACGTGGCGTGGCTGCTGCGCGTGGGGTCGCTTCCCAACTTGAACCGCCTCGACATTCGGCGCAATTACATTGGCGAGTCGGGTCTCAAGCGCATCATGGCGGCGCTTTCCGCGGGTCGGTGCCAGAACCTCAAGTATTTATGCATGGGCGGCAACATTATCACGGACAATTGCGTGACCCCCGTGGTGGACTTGCTGTCGTCGAGTTTGTGTCCGCAGATGCGCTTTTTGGGACTGGAAGACAATTTCCTGAGTGCGCGCGGCGTGCACTGCATCATCCAAGCCGCTGTCGCCGGGGGCATGATGCCGAAGCTGCACCACGTGTCGAGCGACGGTCGAGGCGGCACCGACGAAGAGGAAGTGGACGCATGAGCTCGCATACAGCGACAGCGAGAGAGGCGCAAAAGTGACGCGCTCGCTTCGAATGCGCGGATAGTTTAGTTTAGTGACATTAGTTTATTAACGAAGAAGCCAATACATAATTCGGCGATGGCGCGATCCATGTCGGGTCTCTGGCGCGCTCTCGACCGTGTTAACGTGGGCGAATGAACTGGACAGGCTCTCGTCGCGTCGGGTCTCTTCTGCATATCGGAACGCGGTCGTGAGCGTCGTGATCTCCCAGCTCGCGAGCTTTTTCGTCCTTGGCACGTACGATTTCTTCGGCAACGGACCGAACTTGCTTTGACTCGGAGTAATTTTCTCGTCCGTCTCGCGCTGCAGAAGAAGCAGGAAAAAAGATTGTCATGAGAGTCATTGCTCGCTTATTTCCGAAAATACACAAAGTACGCAAAAACTTATTTCCAGTTGACTAAACCACGAAAGAGTATAAACTCGCTTATGTCCGACCAACACTCGAAAGATCAGGAATATTTGGCACATATAGACTGTGAAACTGCCTTTTAAGCCAATCGCACTCTCGAATGAAACAGAGTGACGAAATAAAATACAGACACACTTTGAAGCTTTGGTCGGTCTCGATATTGAACGCAAGGTCGCCCAATATTGAGCCCGGAGCGCAGCGACCGAGATCTCCTCTCCCTGTTCACCAGCGCGTCGTCGCCCCCTTCCGCATATCCGCCAAGGTCGCTCACATCCTCTCCACCACTGCCATGTCGTACTTCATCCCGCCGGTCAATTACGGCATGGTCGAAGAAGATCTCTACCGCTCGGGTCAGCCGAACGAGCTCAACTTTCCATTTCTCGAGCGCTTGCATCTCAAGACGATTATCTATCTCGCACTGGAAGAGCCGAACCCGCAGTTCCAGAGCTTCGTCGAGGAGCAGGAGATCCAGTTGATCTACTTGGGCGGCAACACGCGCATGGAGAGTCGACGGAAAGCGTGGGAGCCGCTTTCCGAAGAGACCGTGCTCGCTGCGCTCGACATCATCCTCGACCGCTCCAACTACCCGCTCTACATCACGTGCCACTTGGGAAGAGATCGAACGGGTACGTGAATGTGTGCGGTCATTTCTTGTCCGTGCCGCGACGCGTATTAGCGGATTGGTGTATTGACATGAAGCGCATATGTGTGTGTGTGTTATTCTCAAAGGCGCGGTCGTGGGATGTCTGCGCAAGATCCAGCAGTGGCATCTGTCGTCGATTTTCGAAGAGTATCGACGCTTCGCCGGCAGCAAAGTGCGTCTCCAGAACGAGCAGTTCATCGAGCTGTTTGATACCGACCTCGTGACGATCCCTGTGAATCCGCCGTCGTGGTTTCGGAAGCATCCGTACATGAAGTAGACAAGTGCTGGTTTGATGCGCATCCAGTCACTCTCCCAAACACACACACACACACACACACACGCACACAAGCAAATAGACAACGCCAAAACAAAAGCGCACACGCCTTTTTTCTCTTTCTCGTTCATCGAAGGAAATAAATCGTGATATGCACGCAGATAAAGCAAAGCAAAAAAGCAAATACCAAACTCGTTAGCTCATATCCACTTCTTTGCTGGTGATCGCTGCCAGTCTCTACACCCACACAAGAGAGCATTTCGTTTCTCTTCAGAAACCACCGACTTGTTCAAGTGCGCAGTCGATTTGATCTTGGTCTTCCAGTTCCAACTGTAATAATGGAAAGGAGCAACGAAAAGCCATGATGTGTCAGCGAAGGTGGAGGGGGAAGGCAGACAAAACTACATACCATCTTTGGCGTTTGGTCCCCGCTGATACGCGTGCCGTCGAGCAAAAACCGAAGCGCCGACACTGGCACACCCTTACGCTGCGCGTACGCGCTGAAGATCTTTTCCATCTTGGTGTTTGGCTTCACCTTGAAAAATGTTTCTTCCCCAGACTTCACAAGGACCACATGCAACAATACGTGGCGTTAGGTTCTTCCTCTTCTCATCATCACGGTGACCACAAGGGTTCCATCACAAAGAGCACTCGACAATACTATAAACACGTACTTGGTCCTTCACACGGATGGTGATGGCTTCGGCCTTCTTCTCGCCTCCAGCGTTCGCAGCATCGTTTGGGATCTCATCCGACATGGTTGTATTCTTGAATGATTCTACACATCATAAAAAAAAGGGTTAGCGTACAGACAAAACAAACACCATCCATGTAGTCCATATCCACTGCGCATATCCCCCACACAAATCGCTCCCTCCGTCAACAACAAAGAAACGAAAAAGCTGGGTTCGACAGACGGTCGCCCGCACAAAACGCGCGAGACGCGCATCCGCACGTCGTAGTGAGCTACCGGCTCCCATTCATAAGCACACACATGCACACACATCAGAAAGACATCCTGGGTCGCTTTCCTTGCCTTGTTTGTTGGGTTCTCTTTTTCGTCACTGACTTGGTGAACGAACGAGTAGCGACCAACAGCCGAGATGTAGGTGGGCCACACTATTGACTACCCGAATCAATGCACCAATCGAAGGTGGTCCACGTGAATGTGGGGAATGCTCGATTTGACCCACCACAACACCCCAAAAAAGACAGCAGGAAGCACAAAGAGATACACAGGCAAATTCAGAGAGAGAGAGAAGATGGTAATGTTGAGGGCTCGCGTGTTGGTCCGAATGAGGGGGAGAGTGTATGCTTGTGCGTTCGTATAACGACTGTGGACTGCTGTGTGTGTGTGTGTGTGTAGTTGCCGTTGTCGCTGCTGAAAACGGCCCAGGGCCACCCGATGGTACGTCACTCCGCTCGAGTTCACTTCTCTTTCATCCTGCTTTTGTGCTGCCACAGAGGAGAGAGATGCGTTCGTACGCCGTTGTGCGACGACATGGCTGACGTATTGGTGGGAACATATGCATCTCTAGCTCGTCGAGTTGAAGAATGGCGATACGTACAATGGACACTTGGTGAACTGCGATACGTGGATGAATGTGAACCTTCGGGAAGTGATCTGCACGTCCAAGGTAAAGAACCACGATGCTGATGCCGTCTCTCTGATCTAGGAAGCAATGGTCGGTAATTGTGTGCAATGTGCGCTGCTGTCCCTATTGTGGCGTAGGATGGAGATCGTTTCTGGAAGATGCCCGAGTGTTATATCCGCGGCAACACGATCAAGTACATCCGTGTCCCAAACGATGTACGCAAGCTCGTCCCATACCGATTTATGCTTGCTCGGGACCTCTTTCGTTAGTAACTGACCTGTGTGTGCATTGGAAACGCAGATCCTCGACATGGTGCAAGAAGACGACTTTTCCAAGCGAGGTGCGTGCTTCTTCTTCTTTCTCTCCTTCTAGCATGTTCACGTTCTCCTCACATTCTGATCATCTCTTTCTTCCTCTCCGAGCAGACCGTCAGTCGAACCGAGGTCGTGGTCGCGGTGGGCGTACTGGTGTAGGTGGTAGAGGCGACGGTAGCTACCGAGGCGGTCGCGGCGGTGGTCGAGGCGGCGGTCGTGGTGGCGAAGGCGGGTACGGTGGTCGTGGACGCGGAGAAGGTGGTCGCGGTGGTGGTCGAGGCGGTGGTCGTGGGGGATTCCGCGGCGGCAGATCTGGTCCGGGCGGCCGCGGAGGTCGAGGCGAATAGGTTGGTAGTGTGAGCTGTTATAGTCTGCTGCTCGCAAGTAGTGCGCATGCATTAGAGCGTCATATCTCCCCGTCAATTAAGAAGAACAAATGCAAACAAACAAACAAAAAGTGGAAATACGACAACAAAAAACAAGACTCGGAATGTGCTGATGGCATACATCGCAGTCCGTAAATGCATTGGGATATCGCATTCACACGGCGCTTTATCTCCGCCTACGGTCCTCCTCCTGTGCCATCTTGTCTTCACGCGTTTTCCTCCATTTTGTTGTTGTGTTTCCTCTCGTCCGTTTCCTCTGCTTCGCCGATACTATTAATTAAATGCGAACTGCTTTACTTGGCTTCGCCACTTGGTCCTTGGGGGTTGTTCTTGATCAGGTACGCCGCTAACCATTCGATCGGGTTCGCGGGACGCTCTTTCACTAACGCCGACATGCCCTGGAGCAGGATCGGCACGACGGTTTGATCCAAGTACGCGCGAATGGGGAGTCCCTGCACCTCCACTTTCGCCTGCACGTTCTCGGCGGCTTTTTCGGCGCTCTTGCTCTGCACGCAATGCACACGACAGCAATATTAGCATCCGTGTACGGCACATGCAGACCGATACATACATATACATATACATATACGCCACCAAACGACTTACTTCATCGTCGCCCTTGGCAGCGGGTGGCTCTGCGGCGTCACCGTCGCTGCTCTTCCCCTCCGGCTTCGCACCTTCCGCAGGACCTACATCCTGACAGACACACCGCGTTGCGCACGTAAATGACACGTACAATACGACCACGTCCACACAAAGAGACTTCGCTTACGAACCTTGCTGTCCGATGCATCATGTGCAGCGGTGACGACCTCATCGGTCACAGGAGCTTCAGCCGCAAAGTCTATCCGATGATCACACACACAGGTAGGAGAGAAAGTGAGCACGATGCAGCTACAGCAGACACACACTCGCCCTTTGATAGGTCTGTCGGCATCACATCACACACACATACCCGTTGGTTGTTCGTCCGCCATGATTTCCTCCACTGCAGATCGATCCGAGAATGAAAACGGCGGTCGAAAAGCGAGCAGGTGAAAAGAAACAGGCGGCGCTTTGGTAAACCGAGACAAAACTCCCGACAGGACCGTAAAAAAACGGAGAATAGGGAGGCTATTTTTGACGTGGGTGTTTTGTGGATTGGGGAAAGCGGGTCAAACGTGAAACATAACGGATACATTACGTGACTAAGTTCGACTGCGAACGTAGTGGACAGTCGATGCCAGTTTATTTCTGACAATGCTCAAAGT
This sequence comes from Globisporangium heterothallicum, assembly GCA_023334155.1. NCBI lineage: Eukaryota > Oomycota > Peronosporomycetes > Pythiales > Pythiaceae > Globisporangium > Globisporangium heterothallicum. Next base: position 8,598 of record JAASGH010000066.1, on the reverse strand, counting down.
GCGCGAGAGCTTATTTCCGGTGGAATAACAAAAACCAGTTTGGGGAAATGCTTTTTCCCCACTTGTGTGACTCGGGGCAAACTGCTGGGTACATCCCTCATTTGGTCGCATCTGTGCATCGAGATACTTCGACGCCAAATGGAAAAATGTCGCCTGGTGTGTGCCATGATCTGTTCTGCCAGAGATCGCCTCTGGCGCCTGCAGCTTCGTGAAGGAGGTGCGCAATGCGTTGGCATCCGGTTTGCCGAACCAGTATGTGTGATTGGCAATCGGATTTCCATCTCCAAGTCCCAACCGTTCCGACTTTCTCGGAGGGAACTCTCAACTCCCTCCCCAAGGTATCCATCCCACTGGAGAGTGGATTGCGACCTTACAAACGCTCATATGAAAGGAGGAGACCGACAAACGATGACTGCTCGCTTTTGCGTACTCGCCCCGCTCTTGCATTTGCCGGAGTGTATTCTATCGCACTGCTTCTTTAACGGTTCAGTGAACAATGGTGACTTTGTGTTGAACAGTGCACTTTGAAAGGCATGGTGATGCCTCCAACTAGTGAACCACGAAAAAAGCGGCCTGTCTGATTGCACACAGTTCGCTGCTGCGCTACTCCTCCTCCCGGATTTTGTCCCTTCGTATCCGCCGAGTTGATTTCGCAACGCAGCGCGTTTGTGCGTGAGCGAGGGTGCATTCGGAAAGTAGTCGCTGCGTCCGCACTAGCGCGTCAGTCGTTTGTCCACTTGCGTTCTCTCGCTCTGCCCACCATGTCTTCCGGAAGTCAAGTGGCCGACGCGACGTGCAGCCTCCCCTCGGGAACGCTCTCGTTCAACTGCGGCGAGGAGTGCGGCTCACTATCGCGACCGTGTTTGCAGTCCACGTACAAAATGACGGGCACCCATGTGTATACGAGCTCCGAATGCGACTACTCGTGCTTCAAAGTGGACATCCAGTTTGACCACGACAGCGGGTTCGTTTTCCTTATCCCCTATGGAACCTGGAAGAGCCCGCAAGAGCTAGCAGGCAATTTTAACCTCGACGGCGCCGATGCCGCGAATGACACGCTCGAATACTCGTCAGCAAACAATAACGCCGTTCAGAAAATACGACAGCTCCAAGTCTCCAGCACAGCGGTGTACGTACAATGCACGGAGCTGTCTAACGATTCCTACCTGTGAGAATCTCTCCGCTAACATGTCCCCATTGCTGGACGATGCCTTCATAGCTCGATTCAAGGTGGCACCAGCCATACTCCCGATCCTGCGTCGCACTTCAAAGGTCGCGTCGCAAATGTCGAGCTCGCGTCCAACTTGTTCCCGTCCGAATCGGGAGTCACAAGTGTCGTGTTGGGGAACCTCAATTTGGCGCCAATGGCTGGTGCTCTGAGCACGATGTTGCCCCTGGAACTAGAAACGCTCGAGCTGAGCAATGGATTACTCACCGCATTCCCTGCTGGACTGCTCCGGTTCAAAGCGCTCAAGAAATTGTACGTGCTGCTCTCTTCTTGACGCTCCCTGTGTATTCATCTGTGCTTACAAGAAACCGTGTTTGTGTGTGTGCTCGCATGTAGGAATTTGGCCAGAAACTACATTGCCAGTGTGGAGGAGAGCACGCAGCTGGACGAGTTACTCGAGTTGTAAGTGGTCCTACTATGCACACTCCAGCAGCGTTTCCTTTCACCTGCAAGGGATGTCAAAGAGCTCACATCGCGTTAAATGCCTTGACCATTTTGCCGTGACTGTAGAGAGCTACACCACAACAACATCCGGACGTTCAGCGCTGTCCTTCCGAGCCTCACAGCTCTGTAGGTGGTTTGTGGTTCGAGCGTTCCCGTGCATTTCCCTCTTTCAACTCTTCTCATTTGCACATGCTTTTCTGCGCCACCAGAGGATTGGCATCAAACAACTTGACGGAATACCCGTCCACCATTCCGCAGCATACGCGCCTCGAGCGACTGTAAGTGCTTGGACTTGTTTGATGCTGGCTGATTGCTGGTGTGTTAATGGTCGCTGTGCGAACTGCAATGCCAGAATGATCGCCGACAACCAGATCACTGCAGTAAAAGAAGCGCATGGCGTGGACAGCCTCAAAGTTCTGTGAGTTGCGTTAGTTGTCCCGTTTGTAGTGACAACGCACTGACTGCGTGCTGTTGCATATGCAGAAACCTCACTTCCAACCGCATCAGCAGCTTTGAAGCCTCCTTCCCGAACCTCGAGACGCTGTGCGTGCACGAGTACTCGCTGTCTGCGTGGAGGGCTCGCACCGTACTAACAATATTGTTGTTCGGGTTGCTGTTTGGATGTGCAGACGGTTGGAGCACAACAGATTGACCGCGTTCCCGGAGGTTATCTTTTCGTATGAAAACTTGACCGAGTTGTAAGGATGCCTGATGATTTTGCTGTCTTGGTGCGACGATCAACTGTGATGTCTAAGGCGGTTTCTTCTTCCTTGCTGCTCTCTTTCGCCACAGATACCTCGAGAACAACCCGTTGGTGAACGTCACATTCACGACTCCGCAAGCAATCTTCGTTAGTAAGTTGAAGGTGTTCACGATCGATGCAACGAGTGCGAGCAGCGCATGTGCTCAGTCCGCCAAGCACGAAATCAGCGGCACGGAATTTTGTGTCATCGAGACCGCGAACAGCGGTGGCAGTGCGTCGTCTCCTGCAGCGTCAAACGATGCAAGTCCTACTGGAGGTTCTCCTATGAACGCGACGATCGGCGCTATCTGTGGAGTTCTCGCGCTGGTGTTGCTTCTCGGGTTCCTCATTTTCCGCGCACTAAGGTCGCAGCAAGTAAAGCTCAATCGCACAAACACGAGGGGGACAGCGACACGCTCTGGTGCATACACACCGCAATCGGGGATTCTATCGCTCTGGCAAGACGGTGACTTACTCTCCGTCCAAGTGCGAGCAGATGAGATTCAGGATGTCAGGAAAATCGGGAGTGGAGCCTACGGAGACGTCTGGCTCGTGAGATACCGCAAGTCGCAGCATTTGGCGTCGAAACGGCTGCGCAAGAGCGAGACCAATCGAGGACGGACGCGAGAGTTTATTAATGAGATCAAGCTCGTGGCGAAACTCGAGCATCCAAGGATTGTCGGGTTTGTGGGTGCTGCGTGGACCATCGAGACAGATCTACAGGCGCTTTTCGAGTTTGTAGAGGGCGGCGATCTCCGCGCATATCTTGAAAATCCACACGCTCTCCGATCGTGGTGCGCCGAAAAGGTCCAGATCGCGATCGATATAGTTGAGGCGTTGGTGTACGTGCATTCCTTTTCTCCGCCAATAGTGCATCGCGACCTCAAGTCGCGGAACATCCTGTTGACTGCAGATTTGGAAGCCAAGCTGACTGATTTCGGAGCCGCTCGCTATCAGTCTGAGGACCACACAATGACTGCAGGTGTGGGGACGGCAAGATGGCTCGCTCCAGAGGTGATTTCCGGCAGCACCGACTATGGTCCCGAAGCCGATCTCTTTTCTTTCGGCGCCGTGCTTTCGGAACTCGACTCGCACATGCTTCCGTACGATGAAATCCGATACTCAAATGGCAACAAACTCGCCGATGTAGCATTGCTTCAATTGATATCGACGGGGCAGTTGAGACCGAGCTTCCGTGCGTCGTGTCCGCCAAAGATTGTGGCGTTGGCGAATTCCTGCTTGGCACTCAACCCAGTCGATCGTCCGACTGCGGCGAAAGTCGCCTATGAACTGCGGACGTTCAAGAAGAAGATGATCGTGGTTTTATAGGCGGGAGTGGATCCGCGAACAGACAAAGGAGGAAAAGAGAAGGGTATTTAACGGAAGGTACGCTTGGAAGGATCGATGCTGCGCAAACAGTCAAAGTATCCTGCGTCCGTGAAACTGAATGACGGACGCCATTGATCGCTATTGCAAAAGAAAGTAAAAACCCTTCCGGAATTCCACACGCTGGATTCTTTTCTACTGGTCAGTCACGATAGAACGAAGCACACGAATCCAACGGAAAGAAGACGCGAAAGAACAAACGTTCAGCGTCGAAGGATACCACAGAGCAACAGGTTGTCTGCGCCAAGTGCAGTGATTTTGCCAGGCTCCTTCCCAATGGAGTGCAAGCTACAGTAGATAACAGCAGGAGACCATCAAGAAAGGGCACACAACGAGCGCTCTCGTGGGAAGTTTCTCATCCACGTGTTCCAGCCAAAGCAAGAGCCGATCACCTTGCAAGTCGGTTCTGAATAGTGGGACGGATCCATGCATGGAAGCATCCACAAACCGATATCCAGCGCGGGTTTGCTCACAAAATAAAGTGGTCCCACCAGTAAGATGTTGATTCGTGCACGACGGAGGAGACTCCGGTGCAAGCAAGACTTGCAGCCATCCACCTCTCCAAACCATTCCGTCTCTCTCTCTCTCTTGGAAAGCACCTGTGAAGACTAGCCGAACGAATATCTTCACCATTTTGGTCATTCAACGTACTTCCGAGTGCGTCGGTGATGGAAATTGTCCTTTCTTTGGCGAAGAGGTCCATTTGGCCATTCTCCCTTTCGAATGTCCACCTGTCATGGCCAAAAGTGGGATGACAACTGAACAACCAGATCCTGTGTCTCTGATGACTGTCTGTGATGCCCACGCGGGTGGGAGGAGAGCTCACATTGCCATCCAGCCTTTTTTTCGAAACGAGCGGAAATGAACACGGCAAGTGCAATAGAGATCACGGTGCTAAAGGGGATCTGGATGATCCCTTCTTCGTCGAGGATGCACGTTTGTGCATTTGTGCTTCAGTCGCTAAAGTTCTTCGTGTATATCGGATCACCTCGCGATCCGATCCATTGTCAGCATGCGCATCCAGTCGCTCGTTGTGTTGGCATCTGCGCTCGCCCTGTTATGTATCAGTCGCAGCGACGACAGTGCTGTGGTGATCGCGCTCGAGATGGAAACAGAAGTAGATACGTGCACGCTGGAACCGTATACGCTTTCGTTCGACTGCGACGGCATCTGCGACCAGTTCTCCCCGTGCCTCAAGACTACACAGACCGCAACAACAACCACAAGCTCCTTATGTGACTACAAGTGCTTCCAAGTAAATGACGAGCGACCTAACGACTACGATACCTTCCGTTTCCTGATTCCCTATACATCGTCGGCGAGTGAGCAAGAAACCTCGGGAGAGGACGAGTCCGCTGACACGGTAGAGGACGAGACGACCAAGTATCCGTCGGCGAGCAATGATCTCCTGAAGAAAATGGAGCAACTCAAGCTCCCCTCGACGACAACCACCGTGTAAGTGTCCCGACACGAAGTCAGTCTCTTATATCGCCAAGTTGGAGATGGCCGCGATTGACCCACTTCCCTTTCTCTTGTGATGATGCTGTAGCGCCATTTGCGGCGGAAGCGAGTCCACGGTTAACATCTCGTCGTTCGAGAGAGCGCGGGTCGTCAACGTGGACTTTGCGTCTAATTTATTTGAAAACCAATCCCAAGTCACCACTGTCTTGCTTACGAACATCAATTTGGGGGGCAAGGTGGATGCATTGAACACCATGCTGCCAGCAAACATCGACAGCCTTCTGTTGGGCAACACGCTGCTTTCCTCGCTCCCAAGAGAGCTTTCGGCATTCAAGTCGCTCAAAAGACTGTACGTGAGGACAGCGTGATTTCTCCTCGTTTCTTGCTCCAGTCATTTCTAACGAGAGGGTTGTTGTCTGGATCTGACTTTAGGAATCTGGCCGCCAACTTTATCGAACGAGTCGACAGCGGCGTACAATTGGACTCGGTATACGATCTGTAAGTGCCATACACCTCGTTTTCCTTTTGAATCCTTGACTCGAAGCTGCAGCAGCGTCCTAGAACTACAGCTGATCGTAGTTGCCAACTGTCGTTGACTCGGCAGATCCTTCTTTAGCAACAGCATTCGGACATTCAGCGCTGTCTTCCCGACCGTCACCACTTTGTAAGTGCAACGCTCTTTATCTTGCATCGCAAGCTCGTCCTTGTTTCTCCGTTTGTCACGTGTTTCTCTTCTGGATTCTTGCTTCAAGAGGGTTGACGTCCAATTTATTGTCCGAATTCCCGTCGGTTCTGTCCCAGTACCGTCGTCTCGAAACATTGTAAGATGCATCGCTGGGAATGCTTGTTATCACGCTGCTTCAGGAATCAAGTACGCTGCGCTGCTCACACACTTGCTTTTGAACGCACCTAGGAATATCCGCAACAATTCGATCGTGGAAGTGGAAGAGACGGGTGCTGTGGCGAGCCTGAGATTTCTGTAAGTCGCGTACCTTTTGCTGCATCTTCGGACGAGGGTGCATGCACTAACAGCCACACGCGCGTTTGTCTTGGTTCCAGGAATCTCGGTTTCAACCGGATCGAGAGCTTCAATGCCCACTTTCCCATCCTGGAGACACTGTGAGTCACCCTGTACTGACTTTCACCGAGTTGTTCACATTACGAAGTAACACGTTGTTTGTGCATCTAGATACTTGAACATGAATAATCTGACCGCGATACCGCCAGTCATCTTTAAACACGACAAATTGACGCAATTGTACGTTCTTCGAGTGCGACCAACTCCAAGTGAAGCGGGAAACTAACGTTGGAAGAACCGCACCATCTTTCTTTGCTTTTCCTGTTCAGGTACCTCAGCAACAATTCGTTTGCCAACGTCACACTCACCGACGCGCAAGCCACATTCCTGACCAAGTTGACGGACTTCACGTTCGACGCCAGCAGCGTGCGTGCCGACTGTGCTGCTGCGGACCAACGTGAGGTTCATGGTCTGCGCTTCTGTATCTCCGAGGGTGTCATATTTAGTACCGAGACGACAACAGCACCTGAAGCATCTAGAGATGACGCACCAGCGGATACCACAGAGAGTTCAGCGGGTGGAGTGACGATCGGCATCATTTGCGGAGCTCTCATGGTCCTCTTGATCGTCGCAGCTTACGTGTCCCGTGCTCGACGACTCAAGAAGGACATGTCCAGGGAAGCGAACGGCAGCGGGGATACTACAGCAAGCTCCACCCCAGCCAACAGTCCAGCGATCCTCTCTTTGTGGCAAGATGCGGAGCTGCTCTCTGTCCAAGTGAAGAAAGAAGACATTCAGGATGTCCAGAAAATCGGGAATGGGTCGTACGGCGAGATCTGGCTCGTGAAATACCGCAACTACCAGTTCCTGGCGTCCAAACGACTACGCAAAAACAAACTCGCACGCAACCACACGCAAGGGTTTATCGATGAAATCAAACTGGTGGCGAAGCTGGAGCACCCAAAGATTGTCGAGTTTATTGGCGCTGCGTGGACGATCGAAGCCGACTTGCAAGCCCTTTTCGAGTACATGGAGGGGGGCGACCTGCGCGCATACCTTGAAAACGCACGCACTACGCGCTCGTGGACTCCCGAGAAAGTGCAGATTGCCATCGACATCATCGAAGCGCTGGTGTACGTGCACTCGTTTTCGCCGCCCTTGGTGCATCGCGACGTGAAGTCTCGGAATGTGTTGCTCTCCACAACGTTGGACGCGAAACTGGCCGACTTCGGCACCTCGCGCTTCCGATCCGAGAACCAGACGATGACAGCAGGGGTCGGCACGGGGAAGTGGCTCGCTCCGGAAGTGATCTGCGGCAGCAGCGACTATGGCTCACCGGCCGATATCTATTCCTTTGGCGCCGTGTTGTCGGAGATCGACACGCACATGCTCCCGTACGACGAAGTGCGGTATTCCAATGGCAATAAAATCGCGGATGTGGCATTGCTGCAGTTGATCTCCGCCGGTCAGTTGAAGCCAAAGTTCAGTGCGTCGTGTCCCAGTAAGATCGCGGAATTGGCGGATAAATGTTTGTCGCTGCAAGCTGCTGATCGACCGACCGCAGCGGAGGTCGCGTATGAACTGCGGACACTGAAGAAGAAAATGTTTGTGAGCCTGTAGGGAGTACAGCACTCTCTCTCTCTCTCTGTCACTCAACCTCAGCACACAGAGAACGTAGTCCGATTGGAAAACCAGTACAGCCCGGTCGTATTTCAATTATAATCTAATAGAAAAGTGTATGTTGCCTCGACGCGTTGACGATACTGTGCGTTCGAGTCAGCACGCATGTCTTTATTTTGGTTCAACATCAACGGAATTCATAATTTCACTTCTCTTTTCCTTTGTACCACGATGCGTCCTGCTCTCTCGGTGGTTGCTGTTGGCTCTACTTCTCCGTCCATCGTTTCGCATTCCTTGCTTACACCAGCGTGTACATGCTCTTCTTGATCTTTCGAAGCGCGTACGCCACTTCCGTCGCCGTGGGGCGATCCGCTGGGTTGAGCGCAAAGCAGCGAGTCGCGAGTTCCACGATCCGATCCGGGCACGAAGCAGTGAAACTCGGGGTCACCTGGCCCGTCGAGATCAATTGCAGCAGCGCGACATCGACCAGCTTGTTGCCATTCACTCCGCGTGTGTCCTCATAGGGGAGTGCGTGGGTATCCAGCTCCGACAGAACGGCTCCGAAGGAAAAGATGTCCGCTGCTGGACCGTAGTCGTTACTTCCCGAAATCACTTCTGGCGCCAGCCACTTGCCTGTCCCCACACCAGCGGTCATCGTGTTGTCTTCCGATCGATACCGAGAGACACCAAAGTCGGTCA